>VWPU01001899.1:0-153962 GCA_013398955.1 Callaeas wilsoni | reverse complement strand
CCGGCGCGGCGGCGGCGGCGGGGACCGGCCCCGGGAGCGGGGCGGCGGCGGGGCCGCCTCCCCCCCCAGCTCCCCCTCACCCGGCGCCGGCGCCTCACCCCAACATCAGGGCCCTGCCGCCACAACCGCCCCAGCAGTATCCTTTGCCCCGGGGGTTCGGGGAAGACACCCCCTCCCCACAGCGAGCGGAGCCGGGGGGGTGAGGGCTGCGGGGACCCCCAAGGCCTGGGGGCGGTGGGGGATGAGGGGTCGTGGTGCTCCCCGGACCGGGGGAGGGTTGGGGGTCGCGAGGCCTCCCAGAGCCAGAGGGGTGTGTGAGGTGGGGGTTGTCGAGGGGTTCCCGGCTCTTTTTTGTGTGTCTGTTTGTGTGTGGGGCCCCCTGCAGAGGGGGGGCTGCACCTGCTGGGATGGTGCGGGGAAAGGGGGGCCGTCCACCTCACCAATGAGCTTGTTTGGGGGTTCAGCCCTTTCCAGGGGGTCCCTTTTCCCCCTCCCCCAAAGCAGCGGTGACCCCAAGGGTAAACTTTTAATTATAAATCGTTCTTCAGTTTTGCCTCTGGTCGTGCCCAGGTAAGTGCTTTGGTTTTGTTGTTTTTCCAGGCGAATTTAAACCCAGGTTTTTTATTTACAGCTGGGGACGATTTTCATGTGATTTATTTTATTTCATTTAATTTTTCCTACTTGGCTGGTGGGAGTAAATCTCAGGTGGAACGTCTCACTGAGCGGCTTTCCCTGCCAGGCCACGCGTGATGGGGAGGAGGAGGAGGCTCCCACTCCCCAAAATCCCCCCACCAAAGCGGCCGCTGCTACAAAGAGAGGCCGGTGGGGGCTGCGAGTGTTTTTTAAAGGTCTTCAGTTCTGTGCTGCGAGTAGGCCCCGAGTCAGGAGGCAAATACTGCAGGGATCAGCAGGAAAGTGCCTGCCGGCCTGAGGTTTTGTTTCCAGCATCCGACAGCATCCCATGGCAAATTGGCTGTTCTCTTCCCCCCTTCCCTGGAGTTTTGGGGGGAGTATGAAGTGAAAAACACACTTTGTGAAATATCTTCGTGCTGTGTTATCCGGGAGTGGTGCAGGGACGGTCGGGAGTGTGTTTTCCTGTTAATGTTTGGCGGTGTGTTGGATTTGAAGGTGGAAATGCAGGGTTGTTTTCGTGCCGAGGGCTGTGCCGTGCTGCCTGTGCTCTCAGAACTGTGTTCCCTGTGTATGAGCATTTTCCTGCTCTCACTTTCATTTTGGAGGTGGGAAAACCCAGCCCTTTTATAATCAGTTTAGGTCCATTGTTTTCTTGAGCTTCTGGCAAGAATCACCTCTGCCATGACAAATTCATTGCTTAAATCATGAGACTGTTGACGTTACAGATCTGTTTGGGTCAAGTGAAAACCCCTGGATGTTCTCTTTGCTGGCTGATTTTTGCCTGATTTGTGCTATTCTGTAATTCCAGCGGGTGCTTTAGGAATAAAAAAAGTGGGAAGGTACTGTCAGTAGAGTCAGCGGGGTGGTGGTGAGTAAAACTTGCTCAGGGAAAATTTGCTTCAGTTTTGAGGGATATGCCAAGAGTTGGAGTGGGAATGCCGGCCAGCGTGCACAGGCTGTGCCCAGCTGATCTTCCCAGCAAGGTGCTGGTTTGTCTGGGAAGGGGCTTTTTTATCGGGGAATGTGGCACTTGGATGCCTTGACAGCTGAAGGCTGAAGTTTGCCTGGGTCTGGGGTTGTGCTGGGCTTTCCAAAGCACTTTATTCCCTGGGATACTTCTCCGGGTGTCGCTGAGGGGGAGCCTGGTGGTGGGTTGGATGAGGGGCTGTGCTGTTGTGGCTGTTGCTTTTGATGAGTGTTGCATGAAGCACACGCGGGATGAAGCTTGGGTTTACTCCGAGCACAGCCTAAAAAAACCAAAAGGACTTGGAAAGCCTGGAGAAGCTCCTAGAGGAGCTGGGACTCCTGTGGTGCTGTTGTGTCCCATCCTGGGGACCCAACTGGACACCATGAGCAGGAGGGACAGAGGGGGAAGGAGAAGTGTTAGATGGATATGACAAGTTGGTGTTATAAAAGTGAGGAGGTTAAAATGGCACAGTTTCGTTTTTATTTTGTAGACATGCCTGTTTTGAAAACATTGTTCTTGACCGATATCTCTCTCCTTAACTCCTGAACTACTGATCTGTGCTTGGAATATATACAAACACTTTATTTTTGATGCTTATTCAGGTGTCCTGGTGAACCTTATTCAGGTGCCCTGGCTGGTTTTATCCTCCACCAAAACCTGTGTTTGATTATAAACAAAAGCTGCTACCTCTCAATGCTGCTCTGAGTGAGGCACGGGGAGCAGAGTTCATCCCTGATTTACTGGAGTGCAGGGGGTCATCTGAGTTCAGCCTTATTTTTAGCCCTCTTTGGTTTCTTTTTTTCCTCTGTGTTTTGATACAACTGTTGAGCCACTGTTACCTCACAGCAGATAAAAGAGTTGCAGGTTTCTCTGACTTGGGCTTTTTAAACCCAAACAGTTTCTTAGTGGTGAACTTTGTAACTCTGGAAATACCTGTGGTTTCAGACTTAATGTATCATGAAATTAAACAATATCTGTGTAATTGGAAAAAAATAAGAATTCTGTAAGAGAAAAGTGTTCAGCATGTGCATGTAACAAGGCATGGGGGGGGAAATTAAAATACGGGGAAAGAAGGAACTTTTTTAGAAAATAATGTTTTTTGAAAGAAAGAGAAGCTATAAAGTGATGGATGTGAAGAGCAAAAATGTCTGGATGTAAATTCATTCTGTTTCCTGCTAAATAGGAAGTTATTTGAGCTGCTGTAAGACAAGACAGCCTTGTGAGGAATTTCCTTAACACAGTGGCTTCAAGAAGTTAAATTTCCTGTGTAAAAGTAAGTTGGGATAGTTTTGTGGCTCTGGTAGTGGTGAGTATTCAGCCAGACCTGATTTCAGACAGAAATTGTGCTCAAAAGTTGTCAGTATGGATAAAACCTTCAGATGAATTCTGACCCTTATTTGGGCGGAAAGGACACGTGAGGGTGAAATGACACACAGAAGGGATATTATAAAAATAAATCCCAATCTGCCCTCCTTGGCTTTGACTCCCAGACTGCCTCTGCAGAAGAAGTTCCAGTGAAGTCTGGAGTGAGACTTCTTCCATAAAAATGTACAGTAACAAAGGTGCTGCAAGGGCACTGTGGACCTTTGTGGTTTTACCTCAGTGGTGCTTCTGACCCGTGTCACACCTCACCCTGTTCTTTACTCTCCCACTTAAGAGTGAAGTATTTTTTTTGTGTGTATTACATTAAGCTGCTCTTTCAAAAGTCCCTGTGCTGTGAATAAATTTTGTGGATCAATATAATCAGGTCACCAGTTTCTTCCCAGCCCAGACGTGGGCAAACATTGGCCTGTAAGGGACAGCCAGGTTGATGGATGGCACCTGGGGCGAGGTCCCCCAGCCACTGGTTAATATGACACTGTTCAGTCAGAGCCAGATCAGAGCTGTCTGCGGCTCAGGGCTGGTGTCAGTAAGGTTTTCTTTTCCCAGCTTCCTCACGTTTGGAGGGAGTTCCTGGTTGTTGATGTGCAGGCACCAGTAAGCTTGACTTTAATCAATTCCTGTGGCTGCTTCCATGTGGGATTGGGCATCTCTGAAAAAGTGGGTGTTCCTCAGGCTGTTGCAGGTTGTGGCAGGCTTGAGGGTGGGTGTCAACAGACCATTACTAATTTTTTTTTCTCTTCTTCCTCCTTGTTAATTGCATTTCCAAGAAGCAGAGAGGAAGGATCAGTGTTTGGGGGACTGATGTCTGTGTGAATTCCATCATTGCTGTGCAAGGAAACGTGTGTTTTGCTAACATTGCCTCAGTAATTTAGTTTTAGTTTTTCCAGCATTGTTCGGCTAACTGTGCTGTAGTCCCTTTCAGGAAGTGGTGTACTGGTTCCTACTGTGTTGGGTGGCATCTTCTGGGTGCAACCAGCTTCCCCAAAGCCCAGGAGGACAGCAAGAAATAGAGGATGGTGTTCAGGAATGTCTTAGGCTGTGTGAGAAGTTGGGGTGAGTTCCTGGCAGTGCTTGCCCAGTGTTGGGATGCAGGCCAGGCTAGAGTAGGCCTGCCTTGGAGATCTGGTTAAATCAAGGTTCTTGAGGAGGATTTGGGTGCGTGGGGTTCTCTGTTGTCTCTCCATGAATGAAGAGTTGAGCTGGAGGAGAAAAGGAGAAAGTGCCCAATAATTTTTCCCAGGAGAGAATCTGCAGTGTGCGCCGAAGGATTGGGGTCTCTGGGTTGCCGTGATCCCCTCTGGAAGTTTGGAGCCAATGCTGTCTTCGCTGCCTTACTTCCATTTTGAGTGGTGTTTTCCCAGACTATGTGAGGGAGCAGCTCTGTGCTCTCTGGGCACAGTCTGTTGATGACTTTGAAGTTGAGGACAAGGCATTTGGAAGTTGCTTGGGCACAAAAGTCAGCTTGAAGAGTGTGGTCGTAGCTCTCGTGTGAAGCACTGCCTGCGCGGCTTTGACGTTGACCGGAGTGCAGGTGGAAATCCTCTTCCAGATGCCGGTGGCAGCCGTGTGTGAGGAACGTGTCGGGAGCATTACGGTCCCAAAAGGGAAAGAGTGGTGAAAGGTGGGAAGGAGAGACTAGGCTGAGATCAGAGGTGTCCCTTGCTCTCCGTATTTCTGAGTTGAGGAGGGAATGTTCGGAGATCTCGGCTGGATGAAGGGGAAGAGGGGGCAGAGGTGTTGCCTAGGAGGTGCTTCTGTTTAGAAGTGTTGAAGCCATGGAGATCAAACATCTTGGGAGGGTTGGAGCAGGAGAAGAGGTTGGAAAAGAGACTTTCCCTGCTGCTCCGTGGTGGTGACTTCTCTGCAGGGGAGGAATGGGCATGGATTGGGGAGCTTGTTGCCAAAAAATTAAGTGCCTTAAGCCTTCTCTGCCATCTCCCCTGTTGATGTTCCCCAGCCTTGGCACATCTTAGTGTTCTTACAAGCAGCAATAGCTTTAATTTATTTAATGACAAAAGCTAATCATGTTAGAGCGCAGATATGTCACTTTACCAGCTTTGTAAGATTTTTGTGGTGAAATCTCTTGGATTTCAAAAATGTGATTTCAAGTGGCTTATTTTCTTCTCACATCCAAGGACATGATTGTTTATGTTCTCTGGCAGAAGTCTGTGGGAGAAAGTTACTTTATCCATTTAAATATGTGTATTTAATGAGCAGCTCTGATTTGGGAGCAGAGTTTGTGTAAGAAGTTGAGAAAGTAACAGGAGACTCAAACAACTTCCCTTTTAGATGTTGGGACATAGAAGGATTTTTATCTGCGTGTGAATGGATTTTGTCCATAATTTTCAGGCTGAAAGGCTTTTCCGTGTCATTAGCAAACATTGGGATGTGTTGAGCTGGTGCATTTGCTCCGCTTTTGTTTAGTAGTAGGAGTTAGCAGTGAAGATCTCCCTTTAGGAAGCAGAGGTAACCTATATTTTCTTTTTCTCCTAATCCAGCAGTTTCAGGGCTAGTCAACTGTCAAGTTTAGTTGTGTGTAAATCCGCTAATATGATTA
Organism: Callaeas wilsoni; assembly: GCA_013398955.1. Lineage (NCBI taxonomy): Eukaryota > Metazoa > Chordata > Aves > Passeriformes > Callaeidae > Callaeas > Callaeas wilsoni. Next base: position 148,422 of record VWPU01001899.1, on the reverse strand, counting down.
GAGTTGCTGGAATTTTTACTCTGGGGAATTACAGATGGGTAGTATCACTGTTTTACAGGCATTGCTTTGGTAGGAGACTTTATCTGTGACTTGAATGTGGCTGCTGGCAATTGCAAAAGCTTTTCTAGAATGAATGGGGAAGAGAAAACTGGTGTTTGTTCCAAGACATGAACATGTGAGGGGAGGAGTCGTGTGCCCTGTGGTCTGGAGGAACCAGGGGAACTAATTTTTCTTCTTGTTTTTTAAGGGAATACAGTTGATGAGACTCTCATGGTGCTGTGGTTACACTTGCTGCAATTTCAAGCACTTCTCTGTACAGCTTTCCTTCCCAAACACTGGACTCAGTTTTGCCTCCCAAATAGGAGCTGATGATGTGGAACAGCTGGAAGAAGAAAACAGAATGCATTCTTAAAAGATAAAAGGATCAAAGGGAGAAGAGCAAAATCAGCTTTTAGGCTAGTGAAATTTTCTGGTGCATGTTATTCTTATGGTTTATTCTTTACCTTTGGAAGGTGTCCCAGGGCGCGCTCCCTCTTTTTGGAATAGGTGATGGCATGCTGTTGCTGATGGGACTTGATTCAAATTGCTGCTGGGCATGTAACTAGGTTAATGGAACAGCATGATTATTTTTTTCTTTCCTGAAAGGAAAATTACACGCTCTGTATTTCGATTGTACCCGAGGAGTTGTTTTTACCTTTGTTAGCTGCGTAGTTGAGGTGGAGAGAAAAGGACAAGTTTCCCCACACCAAGATTGTATCAGGTTTAAATCAATTCTGCCACCAAAAATAAGATGTTTCGGTTGTTGGTTGTAATACCTTTGTGTTTCCTTTATCTACATGAAAGTTAAAATACTTCTAAAGCTTTAGATAGGCTTGAAAGAAAAAACAAGTGGCTTCCAGAATGTGTGTCTTGGAAATAAAACTTACCCCATTCTCGACAGATCCCAGTAGTGCTCTCCAAGTCCGTCAGTGAAGTGTTGAAATGGGTTAGGACTTGTCGAAGTGCAGCGAGCAGCTGCTCTTTTCCAAGTGCTTGAGCTCAGCAGGAATGAGGCTCCCATGCTCTGGAGTAAGAGTGTCTGCACAGGAATAGCTGTAAAAGTTGGAAGCACAAAGACCATCCCTGCTTTTAGCAGGGGAGGGGACTGAACGTGGTGGGAACAGAAATTTCCCTGCCAGCCTTGGAATTTGCTCTTGGTGCTGTGAAAACACTGAGCAAGGAGGAGTTAATGCAGTTAAACGTCTTAAATAACACAGATTTTCCTAAGTTTGCAAAGCTTTTAAAAGGTGGAAACTAATAAACGTTGCAGGGCTGCTCTGTTTGGGGTTGCCAGATGATGATTGTGTGTTTGGTTTGATTTACACGTGAGGGTGAGTGTGAGTTACTGAGTTGCTCAGAGTAGTCAGAGGAGTCTGCAGTGTCTGTATCACTGGTGATGGGTGAAAATCCATTTGAGCTGGTGCTATGGCTTTGCTAATGGTGGTCTGAAAACAGATTTCCCTCTTTTATGTGTTATTAGTAAGTCGTAGAAGTTACTGTGCCTTGAAACTGGCTTATTCTGGGCTTATTTTGTTCTCTTGCCAAAAGGCAAAAATGAGAGAAGTCTTTGGTCTTTCAGACTAAGCAGGAGGCTCTTCCTATGTGCATCAAAGGGAAAGACTTTTTTAGTGATGCTAGTTTCAGCTTTGGTTTTTTAGTCAACTGTTGTCTCGGGAAGGCTCCTAAGCATGCTGAGGAAAGGATCTTTCTAGAAAAAAAAAAGTGCATTTCTACTGAGTGGTGAGACCCCGCCCCTTCTGTCCTCGGGCTGCCACGAGATCTTCCACAGAACCGTCAGGTCTGATGTGAAATTCAGGCTGAAATCTGGCCTGAAAACTTTCTGGAAGTCTTGAATTCCTGTTTGGGGTGATGTATAGGCTCCACACTGGACACTTTGTTTTGCAATGTGCAGCTGAATCATTGGGCTGACTCAATATATTATATTGGAAGGGGAACTCAGCAGGGTTCTTGTAGCTGAGGGTGAGTAACCTATACCACTTATTTGGGGGGAATTCAAGAACTGAAACAAAAAAAACATTTAAAACGTGTTAATTGTGACTTTTAATGTGAAGTTCATAGTCCACCTTGAACTCTGAAGTGTGCTGGGAAGGGGATTTCAGCAGCTTTAGCGTGGCAAGGCTCGTGTGGATGGTGCTTTTGGATGTAGTATTTCTTGAGCTGGTGGGACATCTTGAGTTCCACTTGCTGTGTAATATAAAACCAGCTTCAATTTGTGTCACCCTTTCTCACCAGTGCTCACACAGTTATAAATACTTGTCACTGGACAGTCTCTCTCCAAATACTCAGTTTTTCTGGGCTCTGTGTTTCATATTTTAGAGTTGTGAATGCAAATAATTCAGCTGTCAACCTGTCCAATTTGAGTTTTGTCTTTTCCTTCAATGTTGTGTTTTAAAGTCGATTTCAAAGTGCCTTTATGTCTGTCTCTTCAAAAAGAAAAAAAGACCCAATTTTTGCTGATATGCAAATATCACAAAGCCTAAGTTTTGATGAGTTTAAACTGTTCACCTTAATTTTATTGATTACATTTCCAAAACATTTTTAATTCTGAAAAAGTTCATCTGCACAAATAAACTCCTTTATATTTTGATATTTGGTTCTGAAGTTGTGCACCACATTTAACTTGAAATTATTCCCTTTTTTGCCCCAAACCACCCCGTCTCATGGTAGTGGCTGTGGCAGCAGTACCTGGTGTCGCCGGCATTCACTGAAACAATTGGCCCTTGGCAGAGCCCCCTCTTTGCCTTGCTGCAGCCGAAGCACACTTCATCCACTCAGGCTGATGTTAGGATCATTAAATAAATGAATGAATTGTACTGTCACCAAATTCCCATCCTGGCAGCCGAAGAACATGAGAGTTTTATAGCTGAGACCTCTGTCCAGAATGTCTTATTGAATACCCAGGATGTCAGGAGTGGGAACAGTCAGCAAAAAGCTTTCTGGTGAAATGTGTGAGTCTTACAGAGAGTCATGGTGTGAAGCGCTGTGAAGGCTTGAATTACCAGACATCTGATCGTCCAGGATGAGTATTAATCAACCTGAGAGGGGCGTGGAGAAAGGAGCTGGAGCACAGCAGTAAAACAAGGGAATGGGACAGACACGGAGACTGGGGAGAGCTGCTTCTCTATTGTCAGGTCAGCACCGTCTTGTTTGAAAGGAGTTTTTTGGGGAAGAATGCAGCCAGACTTGGAAGTGTTGAAAGCAGGGATAACTCTTGGTCTCCATCGGGGAGTTTGAGGTCTTGCTGGTTGAGCTAAAACTCCTAAAGGTCACTGATGCATTGTAAGCTCTTGGAGAAGTCTGCTGAACTTCCACCACCGAGAGGAGAGGGTTGCAAATATTCCCTCAAAGGAGGAGAATTCACTCCTCAGGCTTGGATTTTTCTTTCTTGTGGTCTAGCTCCATCCTTGCTTTTATGATGTTGTGCTTAAAATGGTGTTTTTGCTTAGGAATGGGAGACAAAAGATTGGTATCATCCACACTGGCTGTGAGTGGGTCTGAAATGTCTCTGGACTGTGGGGAAAAAGGAAGAAGATGAAGTGTGTTTCAACTAGTTTGGTGAACCAAATTGCACTGCAGCCCCTGATAATGTCAGAGGTGCTAGGGATAACCAGAAGTGTTTGATTTGGTCCATTCCTTTTCTGCAGTGTTCCAAAACATCAGCATTTAAGGGAAAAATACTTCTCTTATTCTTCCCTTCCTCCCATCCACAGTGTTTGTCTTAACTATGCTTAATTTGAAAAAAGGCTGCTAAAATAGCACTGGTCACCATCACAGTCCTCAGAGCTTCCCTGTCCATGCTTAAGGTGGTAATGGCACTCATGGCTGTGGTGGTGGTGAAATCCGAGTGTTTGGGCAGTGTTTGTAGGTGGAAAGTTCAGTCTTAAAGCCCTGCTGTGACTGTGGAGATGTTGCAGCCTGAAATCAGCACAGGTGGGGTTTATGCTCGTCAGAAAAGGAACCGTGGTGCCTGTGGCGGTGCGTGGGTTGTCCTGTTGGTGCAGATAGGCCTGAGCAACCAGGCAGGGATGGGTCTGGAAGTTCCCATTTCTTTCCCATCTGGGATAGTGCATCAGGTACATCCTCACCGACTTCTACCTGTGTGTTGGTTCAGCTGTGTGGCATCACTTCAGAGAGCACTGCAGCAGCTGCAGCCTTCCTTCTGTGTTTTATCCCTGTTTGTGGCCTGAATTTATAGAATCCCAGAATGGTTTGGGTTGGGCGGGACCCTAAAGCTCGTCCTGTTCCACCCCCTGCCATGGGCAGGGACACCTTCCACTATCCCAGGTTGCTCCAAGCCCTACCTGACCTGGCCTTGGATCCAACAGGCAGAGCCAATGGAAGTAACCTAGGATTTCTTTAAATGGGAGATGCTCAGAGACTAATTTACTGTTCATCTTCAGACCCTGGTGAGGTGAATATATTGTTGCTGTCACTCTTTCTTGGATTCCCTTGCAGAAGTGTGTGTGAAGTGTGCACCTGAGATTCCTTTAGAGGGGAAATTAGAGGTGCAGAGGATTGAACTGAGGAGGCCCAGGGCTCCTGTCTTACCTACATCCCTCTATGAACTTTGGTTTTTGTGCAGCAATGTAACATGTGTTGCACTGCCCTCCCTGGATGCCAGCTTTCCCAGGATTTCATTTTGTATGACACAGGATTTTAACTCAGGGGAAGTCATAAGCTCCACATGTGGCAAGAAGGTACTTAGGATTTCATTTCATTTTGATAAACTGCTGAAATAAAGATTATGGGCCGAAAACCACGAGGCGTTACAGAATTGGGAATGGAAATGAGCATCAGCACTCTGGAGAATCATCCTTCTAGAATTCCTTGCTCAGCTGATGGGGGAGGACCATCACTCTGGGTGACAACACTGCTGTCACCACAACAGAGTGACCAGCAGAGCATTGCATTTCCCCATGAGGTCACAGCATGAAGTATTGGAGACACTGCAGGAAATGCAGCTGAATGAATGAGATGGTAAAATACCAGGCTGTTTGATATTCCTGCTTATCATACAGACGGAGAGCCTGGCTCAGAAATAGATGGATGCTGCTTCAGGATCCCCAACCCCCAGGACACAAGCAGCGGCTGTCCCTGTGGAGCGGAGGCATGTGGGGGATAAAGCTTGGTAAGCTGGAGTGGTTTATTTGTGATTTCAGAGCACAGACTTTGAGGTGAGTGGACAGGGGCAGTTCTGTGTTAATGGCATGCACAGGAAGGGAAAAGTCAGCTGGTTTTTAGATTCCTAGTGAAAATTGCCATGAACGAGCACTGAGGTGCTCATGTCTGGATGGGAACTTTCTTCTCTGGTCGCGTAACAGCGTGCCCCAGCTGCAGTAACTGCTGGTGCCGAAGGGAAGCCAGAGATGGGAGGTTTTACTTTGTGAATTTGTCATGAGGGAAGGTAGGCTCTCATACCCACACAGAAGTTTATTCCAGGCTGTAAGCTGAATAAGGGCTAGATAAAAGCTTGGGAATCTTCCTCTGTGATGAGATCCTTTTCCTCCTGCTCTGCCTTCCTCTATGCCTTTAGTTATGTCACCTGGCCCTGTCTGCTTTGGCTCTTGGGGTGTTAATGCTCTTACCTGGTTAGGTGTTTGCAGGGCAAACTTGGTATAGAAATAACTCCATGTGTGTATGTTAAGTAACTGCTCTGAAGGAAACAAGCCCCAAACAGTCCCAGTTTTCTCTTCCTGGTGGGGTTGTTGGGACTGGAGTGTGTTTCCCGGTCGGTGTCCTATCCCCAGTGGCAGTGGCTCTGCACTTCCCAGCCCAGACCCAGAGTGTGCTTATCATGTTGCTTCATGGGTGGGGGCTGAGCAGGTCAGATCCTCTCCCTGAGCTGATACCAGGCCAGAAACTGCTGTTTCAGCTGCTAGTCGGGGGACAGCTACACTGAATTTGGGGACCTTTATTTTCGTTGGCTTGTGATTCAGTTTGTGTGAGATAGTGCCTGGTTTGGCTGTTTGGTGTGAATTGTTTTAAGCTCAGTGATTGAAATTCAGGAGTATTTGAAAATAACTGTTCTATCTGCAGTTGCATTTCAGAATGGGAAGGGTAGAAGATGGATGTGGCTTCAGCTGTGTTGTCTGCTTTGTGGTATTTTATTAAAAAACCTCTTTTTTCCAGCCAGACAAGATGTGCACAAGCATCTGATGCAGCCAAAGCTGCAGAGAACAGCTGAAGAACCATTCCTGTTCCTTTTGGAACAGACCAAAAGCCAAAGTTACTCCAGAAAGGAGTATGCTGGTGTGTGTGTCTGGCCAGAAGGAGATCAAAGCCTCGTTCTCCCTGGCTGTCTCCTCCCAGTCACTCCTTGTCATCTCCATCAAGCCAGCTTGGTCACAGCCTTGCTTTGGATATTTTTACAGCATGTACCAGGAGGTTTGTTCAGTCTTAGCCTTGTTTAGGTACTGTTCAGTGTGAGACTACTACTGTTATTTTCAAGCAGAAAAAAAAAGTTCAGTAAGCGAAAATAAAATGATCATCACAAGTTCTGGCTCTGACATTGCCTCATGTCAGATTTGTCTCTGTTCCCCTTGGCTCTTCCTTGGCCGCTGCTTGCGAATTTTGTGCATGTGATATTTTGCTTTGAATGCATGTCTCCTAGTAGAGATTCCTGCTTTTCCTTCATTTCTTGAACAATGTAGTTTCTTCACTCTGAAGACTCCTCCTCATTCTCCGGGAGCGATGATTCTGACCACCTTTGAGCTGCCTCCCATCTGGGATGAGCATCTTCCATTTTCCCCAGGGATGGTTGAAATTAGTTTGGTTGGTGGCTTTGCTTGAAAAAGTGACCTAAGAATTTTTCCTAGTACATCTCTTTTTCTCCCCACCCTTCTGCGATGTCCAGAGAAGCTGTGGCTGTCCCTGGATCCCTGGAAGTGTCCAAGGCGAGGTTGGACGGAGCTTGGAGCACCCTGGGATAGTGGAAGGTGTCCCTGCCCATGGCAGGGGTTGGAATGAGCTTTAGGGTCCCTTCCCACCCAAACCATTCTGGGATTCCATGATTCCGTTCACTTTCATGTTTAACTGTTTCAAGCAAGGATTATTTTACTGTCGCGGGTCAGGGAGGACTTTCGAGCTGCCAGGCCAGGGGTGGGTGTGGTTGGCTTTGTGGGGGATGTTATCAGCTGGGACAGAAATGCCTTCCTGAGCAGCAGCTGGAGGGTTTTTGGCAGCCCGTTTGCATTCCATCATCTCCAGAGGGAGGTTTGCAGTGTGCAGAGGTGCCTCCATGTGTGCTCAGGGGTCTGGGAGCTGGCATCCCCTTTGCCTGCTGAACTGTTCCATACACAAATGTGGTTTTTAACACTTACCATATGCTTGGGAGCCAATGGCTGCTCTAGGAGAACTTCATCAAGGAAAGCAGTGTAAAGATATCTCTCTGTTAGGTACTGGATTTATTTTCCCTTCTGTTGTAGTTAATTGCAAAAATAAATGCATTAAAAGTATCCAAAGTATCCAAAAGAAAGTTAGAAGTATCCAAAGCACTTTTTTCTTTGCTGCACCATGCTGTGAAATGCCTTGTTCAAAATGCTTTCTTTCCTCTGAGTTTGGATCCTTTTTAAATGCTGAAGGGCATTTTCGAGACTTTGTTTTAACTTCATTTTACATCGTGTTTATATGAAACAGACGAAAAAACCCCCAGTGCTTTGCCAAATATTTTTTGAAAGAACCAGCTTCGTGGATAATCATTTTCATGTTCTACCTGCTCCTTGGTGTGTTCAGACCATGGAAGAATCTTCTCTGAAAAAGGCTTTGAGAGATTAACCTTAAGGTAGTCACTTGAGGCAAGTTCATTAAGAAATATACTGAACGTTAGATTTAATCAAGATTGAGTAATGGAGTTAGAATTGACTGTCGCTCCTGGAATGCAGTTATTTTTAGGTGGGGATTGGGATGTGCTGCTCCCCAGGTTGTCCATACCATGGCTCTGAAGGCAGACTGATCCAAATGCCATTGGACAGAGTGGCTCTGCTCCAGTTTGGTACTGGCAGCTTCACCCTGTTAACACATCCCATAGTAAACATGTTGTGACAAAACTTGGCAAATCGGAGCAAGGGGATTCCACTGCAACACTGAAGGTTGTCAGCTCAGATATATCAGTAAAAACATTGAGTTGGTATTGATGTAGGGGCTTCACCTCCTTTTATATTTGGCTACCTCCCAAGGGGCAGGGGAGGCACAGCTCCAGTCTCTTCTCTGTGACCAGGGACAGAACTGAGGGGAAGGCTGGAGCTGTGTCAGGGGAGGGTTTAGGTTGTGGATATCAGGGGAAGGTTCTTCCCCCAGAGGGTGCTCGGCACTGACCAGGCTCCTCAGGCAACGGTCACAGCCCTGAGGCTGCCAGGGCTCCGGGAGTGTTTGGACACTGCTCCTGGGGATGCACAGGGTGGGAGTGTTGGGGTGTCTGTGCAGGGCCAGGGGTTGGACTGGATGATCCTTGTGAGGCCCTTCCAGCTGAGGGTATTCCGTGATTCTCAGAAACACTTGGTGAGGCACTAAACCTCACCTTTTGATCACTTTGTTTAGGCGCTGCCTTCGTTGCCACTCGCGTCATAGTGTGAGGTCCTGGACTTTTTGCCCATGTTGTTTTTTTCAGTGGATGCCTCAAGGGAAATGGGTCTTGTCCAGCTCGAGGCCTTGGCCCTTTCTGTGGTGTGCCGCAGAGCCGTCCATTGTCATCTTGCAAGGGATGTGTGGTGTAACTGAGGATCAGCTGGGTATTTTATTTTCTCTTGCCTAAAGGTGAGAACAAAGCTGTTTCTTCGCTGTAACTTTCTATCTTCAGCTCAGGAAATCAGGAAGTTTATCTGGATTAAAGCCTAAGAGACAATGATAGGCCAGGAGGGGTGGAAACACAGCCCTGGGGAGTAACATCCCTGCCTCTGGCAGGGGGTTGGGACTGGATGGTCTTTAAGGTCCCTCCCAACCCAAACCAGTCTGTGGTTGTGTGAAAGAGCTGAGGCTGTTTGCTGTTCCTTGCTCTTCCGGAGAAGCCAGGTTGCAGAAGGATCAAGTGGAAGAAAGTGGGGTCGCTTGTATGGGAGGTGAGTGAATCAGGATTATTTTAAAGGAGCTTCCTCACTTTCTTGACATGTCCTGACTGCAGAGAGAATCAGAGCAGCTGTCTTGCTAAATTCCTCTTAGATACAAGGGAATTGTGACAAAATAGTCTTTCCAGGGACTGAAAAGTAGAGATCAGCTACAGGTGTTGCATGATATTGTCATTTTGGTTGTGTCTAGTAATAATATCGATTTCCCTTTGCAACCTTCAGTGTCAGTGGGCAGAAAAGGCCAAAGCTGGCATGGTTCATCATGTGGTGCCCTCAAGCAAGGAGTTGTTTATCTGTCAGCTGGAATTGTGACTTTTTTCTGCATTATTCCCAGCTGGGCTTGTCTTTGCTATGCCCAGGATGTCCATTTGTAGATTCGGGTTTCTAGGTCAGCATAATCACAGGGTGGGAGCGGTCAGGATGTGAAGTTACCCATGAGAGAAAGTCCTCTTGAGAGTCTTCAGGTGTGCTGCCTGTTGTAAGCATTAGGAGCAGATAGGATCAGAGGGCAGGCTTTCATTTCCATGGGAAAAGTACGGTTTCTAGGGTCACTTTGCGTGGTGCCAGGGGACAGGACAATATTTTAATATCATCTCAGTCTCAGAGCTGACTTGGGCAGCTGCGAAGTGGGATGAGATCAGTGAACAGAGATCGTAGTATCTCTACACCCAAAACATCATCATCAGTTTACCACTCAGTAAAAGCAAAGAACATAAAACCAAGAAACCTCTATAGATGATGCTTTGAAGAAGCTCATTTGGTTGACAGGTTTTGCTTGTGTCACTTTAAGCCTGTTTGTGCGTGGAGTGTCGGCCACAGTGTTTGTGCTGAAAGCGGCAAAGAGCCCAACAGTTGGGACTTAAATCCACCTGCTCAGTGGCACCTACACTTGGAGCTCTTCTAGTGGCCCTAATAACCTTAATGAGGTTTTTGTGTGGCTTTTCTTAGGTCTTAATTTTGTTCCACATGAATATTCAGGTATAAGCAGCATCTTGGAGCTCTCCTGTACCATGTATTAGCATATTTGAGAACTGCTTTTTTCCTCTTGATTGTTATATTAACTTTTATCATAGATTGATTTTAAATGCTGGCATTTCATAATTGCATCTCAAAACGTGTGTTATCTGGACTGTACAAAGCAGAATTAAGTAGAACAAATACATCTTGCTTTATCTGAAAACAGTGTACTTTGCTGTAGATTATTGATGTTCTCTTATCTATGCTGCAAACACTAAAGCTTTGGAGTAAGGAGTTGTTATTTAATGCTGTGTGGTGCATGTTGTGATTTGAAATATAAATAAATACAACTGACTCTCTGGGTTTGTTCTCAATGACCAGCACAGCAGCTCTACCTTAGGGAGGTGAAAAGGAGTTACCTATTTATATCCCATCGCCATTCATCATGCCAGAGTTGCCAGTGGAAGCCTGAGTCATTGCCAATCAACAGTAGGTGTTTTAGGGACCTTTTTCTTTGTTTCTTCTTTATTTCCATATTTCTTTAGACTTTGGTTTCAAGCTTGTGTATTGTAGCAGCTACTGCCTTCACAGAAGTTTTGAGTGCACAAAGAATTACCTGATTTCATGCAAGATCATCATGGAATATCTTGAGTTTCAAGGGACTCACAAGGATCATCAAGTCCAGCTCCTGGCCCTGCACAAGACAATCACAGGAATAACTTTTTTTTATACCCCAAGGATAACTTTCTTTTTTTTCTCTGCTTCTTTATTCTTTCTCACCTTTGAGAGGGATCTGATAATTGGACTTGAGAGTATTAGACCCGACAAAAAAAAAAAAAAAGGGAAAAATAAAAGATGTGATGCAAGAGCAGCTGTAAATTCCCACTTTTGCAGCAGCCACAGGTCCTTGGCTGTTTGCTGTGCGAGGGACTTGGTTTGTAAGTTCCTCTTCTCCTCTTTACAAGCTACCTACTCGATGTTGCCATTCCCCACCTGTGAGGAAACAAAGGAGGCAAAAATTATTCCTGCAGTGGAGAAGGAGAGAGTGGCAGGAGTGTGTGTGTGTGTGTGTGTCTGAAATGCCTCACAGGAGTATGTTCGGATACCTCTCTGGGCTTGGTCCCTCCGAGTGCATTTCCCCTCTGGATGCCTGAAGAACAGTAACATTTTGCACAGCTGGCTGTTTTTAATGAGACCTTCCTTCATTTTCCAATGAAGCAGCAGATCAGCACCTCTAAAAAGATCTTCATCTCAATGGTGAAGAGCAGGAGTCTTTTCTATATTGAAAAATCCCAAAAAGGGTGTCTTGTGCGAGCAATGGCCCGTGTGAATGGGCTATCAATCAGTTTAATTAAAACTCTGGTTATGGCAGGGTTTTCCTCCTTTTTAGTTCAGCTACAACACAGGGAGAAAAAAGTTTTTATCTTTACAAGCTGTTCTTGTAGAAGTTGTTGCTGTGATTGCAGTTAAGAAACCCTAGTGTTTTAGGCAAAAATAAATGAGCTTACTTCTTTGTATAAAGAAATATCTTGCCTGTTGGCCATCTCCAAAAATAGATGTGGAGTCCCTGAAAGTGAAGTGTTTAAATGCAGCGTATGGATTAGCTCATGGGGTGGTGCAAAAGGACGGGATTTAGCCAACTTTGTCTTTTGTGTGGTTATCCCAAGTCAGGCTGCTGAAGGAAAATGGAGCCAGTTTCCTTTGAGCCTGTGTGTGTCTCCTGTGTGTGGAGCATGCAGCAGCTCCATGGTTAGGGCAGGATAATTGGGTGATCCTGGTGCTGAGAGAGGGATAAGTGTTAAATGAGTGGAAATAGACACTTTGTTGGTTTTGCTCACTTAAATATTTCTTTTGTACATGGATGAGACTCCCTGCAGAAATCTCTTCCTAGACTCTGTCTTTGCATCAAAAGCTTATCTCTGCTGAAGCACAGAGGGTTCAAACTTTGCTTTTTGACCAGAGGCTCCCGTGTGCAACAAAAGCCCAGTTTGGGAGAGAAGAGGAGCAGCCCAGTGTGAATTCATGGCTCTGAGTTTTTACAGGATAATGTTTGTGCTCCTTGGGACATGCGGGCCACAAAAAGGTCCATGATGGCCACATCTTCCACCACATGGAGGATCCTGCCTCATGGACTCTCCTGGTGCTGGTGGCTGTGTGGCTGAGGCGAGGAGTGTGTGTACCCGTCTTTCAGCATCAGGGAGGAGAAACATGCCCAGCGGGCATCAGACCCTTGGAGGTGGTGCTCACCCTTATCACTCTGCATTTCAGACTGATGGTCGCATGTGTCCATGTTTAAATGGGACACCAGTACAAACTGGGACCCTCCTCCTTTGATCATTTCTAGATATATTGATTTACTGTTGAGCTCTGCTGGGTTTTATGGTAGCACTAAGAAAACGAGGAAGGAGATGTTAGTTTTGTTTGGTGGAGTCAATTCCGAATGTGTTTTCTGTTGAACTGTGAAATACTGGGTGCTTTTAGCACAGTGGGGAATGATGTTGAAATGAGGAGCAGGTCTCTAAACGTAAAGGACTCGGAGAACGAACACAAACATTTCCTCAGTCCCAGAAGTGGAACAATAGCTCATTGTTGGGAGGAAGGGATTGCAGAAAAGCCGGCAGACTCAGAAATAGGAGGTTATTTTCTATAGCTTACTATTTATATTGCACTTGGAGGCTCTTTGGGGACTAGATGTCCAGTTCCTGGAATGTGCATCCCTCAGTTGAGGAAGGTTGGGTGCGAGCAGAGCATGTCCTCAGTGGGTATTTGTTCTGCACGATGCCGGGGTTAGAGGCGCTTGGAACGCTGCTCTGTGTCCATGCGAGTCCCTGCTCTGCCTTGCAGCCTGGCAGCGGAGGAGACGTCCCCTAAAGAGACAGGACTCTTCTTCCTCCCACCCTCACTTTCTTTCTGCTGTCTATGGGCTGCTGAATGGGTTTGCATTGACCAGAGAGACAAAGGAGCCTTTCAAGCTCCGGCTTTCACCACAGCCAGCGCGCTCTGGGCTTTTGTTAATGTGCTCAGTCCCCCCTTTCTCTCTGGGCAGCCTCATGCTCATTGTTAATGCAGCTCCGGAGCAGCACTGATAGTTCTGAATTCATTTTGTTTGCTCAGTTCGCAGGAAAAGTTGCAAAAAGCTGGGAAGAGAACATGTTGCCTCTTAGATTCTCTGCAGAGTATTTTCTTTCATGCCTTTCGCAGGGAAAAGTGGATTGTGTAAACAGATCCTGGCAAATCTGTGCCCGAGAGGAGCGTGGTGAGGCAGTGGCAGCGCCTGCGCGCGCGGAGCCCGGCACCTCGTTCCAGTGCCTGGGAACACTAACTGGCTTTCCCCCACCCCACTGGATTAGGCTCCATGTTGTCCTGTTTAATTTTGTTATTGCATTAGGCAGCTAAAGACGTAAGCGCTTATTAAAACAGCTGCTCTGCTAAGTGGCAGCGCCGAGCTGGGAGGTGCTGTGCAACAGTTGGGAACTTGCTTGGCATCACCCCAGACTGACTCTGTTGTGTGAGGAGGTTGTGATTTTTAGTGGCTTTAAGGCTTGAAGATTCATAGTCTTAAATAAATTAAACCAACTTCAGATACATACAGCAACATGGGGATGGAAGGTGGGAGAATTTCCTAGATTAGCATTTCCTACTAGTGCATAGAGATGACCAAAAGCAAAGCTACTTTTCCAATTCCATGTTAATAAATGTGAAAGGTGCTAGTAGGTGCTCTCTAATCGTTATGAAACATCACTATGGAATTAATTCCTGGAAATAAACTGTTAGGAAGCAGCTGATGGAGAGCACTGGTGCTTAGCAGGTGTGCAAAAATAAATCTAAATGCTACTGGGGGTGAAGATGGAGGGGGAATGGTTGTGTCTTATTGTGAAGGCAGGCAGGTTTTGGGGGGATTGTGCCCCAAAATCAAATGCACTGTTGGGTGAAACAAACTGGGAGAACAGGACAGGGATGAGTTTGATTGTACTAGGTAGTGTCAGCAGTTGAGAGATGACCACAAAGGCTGTTGCAGGATTCAAAGCACCTCAGTGTAGCTGTTTCTTCTAGAAATAGTTGGGGTTTTGGTATTCTGAACCAATTTTTAATAGCATGTAAAGGTATGTCATCTTTGATTACCATCACCCTGACTGGAACATGAATTGTGGAGCTGGGAGAAGTGAGGCTGTATCTCTGCACCTTTTAAAGGATAGCAGAACCCTCCATAGTGAATACTTGACAAATGGGGAGAAAATCAGTGTTCAGACACGTGGAAAGGCCTGAGCGAGTCATGGAAGAAATCCTTGTCCAGAGAGCATGACTGATTTTTTTTTTTTCCACCAAATGGAGAATGACTTAAACTTTTCAATAGATGGCTGCTGAGCACACACTTTCAAGCTGGAAAAAGTAACCCCAGACATGACTGCTCATCACTGCTCCCACAGCCAGCTCGTGCCTCACTGATAGAAAGTACCTGTCCTTGCGTGTACTTATTTTTAAGGACTTGAAGACTTGAAGATCCACAGTCTTAAATAAATTAAACCAACTTCAGATAGATGCAGCAACACGGGGATGGAAGGTGGGAGAATGCCCTAGGTTGATGTTTCTTTGCTGCCTGTCTGGAGGGATGTGGATCTGTCTGGTTGCAGTGTACTCCATCCTGGAATGAACTCCCCATCCCTGGAAGTGTCCAAGGCCAGGTGGGATGGGACTTGGAGCAACCTGGGATAGTGGAAGGTGTCCCTGCCCATGGCAGGGGGTGGAATGGGATGAGCTTTACCTTCCAACCCATGCCATTCTGGGATTCGGTGACCAAAAAAGGCACTAATATTTCATTAATTAAGCAGAAGAGGTTACTTTATCCAGAAACAACTTCACAACTGGTCAACCATACAATGCAAACACTCTTCATGCCTTGGTAAGCGTTGTCTTAATTCTGTTATTCTTGTCAGAGAGTCTGGTTCTAGTTTTTTGGGTTTTTTTTGGCTTTGGAAGTCAATGCCTGGGGTAAAATCCCTGTGTGGCAGTGGAGCCCAATAGGAGGAGTGTGAACTTTAACTAAAGCCTTGTCCGAATTCCTTCCAGTTTCCTGTACAAAGGATGAGCCTCACCACATGTCCAGAAGGCTAATAAATATAAGGACTTGTAAATCAAAAGGGAAATGAATCTGAAGCCCTTGGGGCCTTTGCTTTGCTTAAAAAGTGTGAGATGCGTCCATGAGACAACACTCAAATTGTCCTTTCTTAATAGTTTCTTTAAAATTTATGCCCAAACTTACCCAACGAAGTAAAAATAAGTTGTTTCCACGGCATCTTCAATGGGTGAAACACTTCTTGGTTCAGTGGTAGGGGATTTAGACCTTGGGACTGGACCAAATGAGCTGGAGCTTGGCACACATAGCCCTGACTGAAGCAAGGAATGCTCTTGTAATCTCCCTTGCCCCCAAAGCCACCCAAGCCACAGCGAGTTTCAGCATCACCTGTGGCACAAATCCACCCAATGGCTTTGTTCTGGCTGCTGAAATGCAGGTTTTCAGATCTTGGTTTTCTTTCTATTGGGAGGAAATCTGCCACCTTCCTCTGCAAGTCTTTCAGGAAGGTTTCTTCTAATGAAAACCTTGGGTTTAGCAGCCCTGGTATTGGCTTTGACCTTGGGTGCCCTTTTTACTGCTCTTCTTTTCCTGTGTTTGATGTTGGAGTGCTGCATATTTGCGGTGATTTCCACAGGCGTGTGCTGTGCTCAGACAGACGTGGCTGCGCTTCTGGACTTAAAACACCAGCACTCGGCCTCTGTTTGATTAGGTTTGAGTAAAGAGAGATTTTTGTAATGCAGAACCATCAGCCTGGAACTCTTAAATCAGTTAATTAATTACAGTGGGAGTGTTGTCAGAGTGCAGAGATGGGAAGCAGCTCCAGGATGGCTGGGAGGGGATTGATGCAGCTGAGTTAGGAGGGGTCTTCACCACACTTGTGTGATGCTTGACCCTCTAAACTGTATGAGTTTGTCCCTCTATCAGCCACGGGAAGGGGCAATTTCTGTTTTAATTGCTTATGCCTTTGCTATCCAGAAACATAAAATCCAGTTGCATGCCTCTTATACTGGATTCGCTGACCTGGCAAACGCACCTGCGGAGGCCTCTGGAGTGGAAGAACCCGGCATATTAAATGTGTATGTTTGACTTTGGTGGTGATGAAAACGCCACGGCAGCTGGGGCAATGGTTGCTTTGCTATTTGGGCTGATCTTGGAGAAGGCTTTTCTGTTTCCCTGACATGGAATGCAGGAGATGAGTCAGAGAGTGATAAGAGGAGCTGCTCTTTTGTTTTGCTGTGGGGTTTGTATTGAGAGCGGCCACATTTGCACCCAACTGCTGGGCTTTGAAGGAATTGGATCAACTCTCCTTTTTGTTCCGGTCCTTGCATTCTCTTCCTTAACTTCCCCTCCCATCAGTGTGTTTTCAGCTCCAGCTCTTCTACTAAGTACGAACTTGCTTTTTCACACCCTCTTACTAATTGTCACAGTACTTTTCATGCACACCGTTCTGTTTCAGGTATTTGTCCTCTTGAGCTCTCTTTACATTGTTGATTTTTTTCCTTTGAAAGTCTGAACCTCCTTGGAAATAGGTACATGGAGATTTATTCCCTGGGGATACAGATGATTTGTCATAACCTTGTACCAAAATCAGTGCAGGGAGTGGGGCAGGGAACCACGATTCATGTGCTTAAGGAATATCTGGCAGTGTTGTTTGCTCCTTTTACTACGTAGTTACTGGATTTCAAAAGCTTTTGAGGGGATGAGAATCCCAAATTTCTTTTCTTTCTTCCCAAATGCCATAAATATTGATTTCTTATGCTCTACCATCACCCACATCTCCCCAAAGAAAGAGCAAGTCATCTGTCCCTGCTCAAAGGAGGTATTGAAGAGCCTGAGTCCCGGAAGCTGGTGCAGGCTGGGTTGGGAGTGCTTCATTCAGCGATTGGGAGGCCCCAGGCCATGAGGGGAAGGACTCACGGGGATGAGCAAAGAGTCATTAGTGCCGCTCTTTACTCACCCTGCAAAGTGTGTAAGTGCCCAGCTCAGAGTTGAGGTTTTTAATTCAGGCAATAAAGCATTGCCACATTCCATGGGGTTTCTCCCAAATCCGTGTACACGCCTCATCCTTGGAGGCTGAGCAGTGTTAAAAATCATCAGGCTTCAGAAGTGGGTGGAATGCAGTGGCTTCTGGTTTGGGTTGGAAGGGCCCTTAAAGCTCATCCTGTGCGCGGGGACACCTTCCACTATCCACTTGGTTTCTCCAAGCCCTGTCCAACCTGGCCTTGGACACTTCCAGGGATGGCACAGCCACAGCTGCTCTGGGCAACTTGTGTCAGGCCCTCACCACCCTCACAGGGAAGGATTTCTTCTCAATATCCCACCTAACCCTGCCCTCTGATAGTGTGAAGCCATTCCCCCTTGTCCTGGCACTCCAGGCCCTTGACCAAAGTTCCTTAGGGCAGGATGTGAAGGCTGTCTTGGGGATTCTCTACTCCAGTGTGGAGACTGGAGTGAGCTGGATGGGGCAGTGGTGGTGTTCAACCCAGCCTTGGTTGTCACTGGGTTCATGATGGAGGAGGAGAAAGGGTAGGAGCTGCAATTTAAGAGGAACAAACCAAATGCTTACTCAGCTTGGCTTTCAAACCTTTTTTCTCACTGTTCTTGCTGTGGCAGTTTTGGGAAGTTCTGAAATGTCTTGTTCCTCCTGCTCCATCTCCAGGAGGTTACAGAGGAGATGTCCCTGCACTTGCAAAAGTCCTGAAATGGGGTCTGGGAGATGCTGTTGGTCACTGTGCTTTGGGAGTCAGCTGGGAATAGGGGAGGAGATGTGTTCCGGGGCTGCATGGAAGCTCCAGGGGGGACCTTGGCTCCCATGTGGATCAGCTGGGCTCAGAGGCAGACACATCACAACTGTTACTCAGGGACCGGTTCTGACGCTCTTGCAGATGTCACGAAACAGAAACTCTGTTCTGGAGTCAAGTGCTCTTCCTCTGATGTCCAGAGTCAAGGGGATTAATGCCACTGAAGGAAAAAATGCCATGATGATGGTGATTATTGCTATTTTTATTATGGACTTTTGCTCATATGGGAGTCTCTGTCCTTCTGTAGCAAAAGTGTGAGAGACCCAGGAGCTGGGAAAACATGGGAAAGCTGATTGTTCAGTATTGATTTCAGCAACTGCTTACAAAGTAGCAGATCAGATCAACGAACATAAAATGAAAATAATCTAAGTGACAATCGGTTTATCCATAATAAAATGAATTCTTCACTATTTCATAGGAGCTGCATGGTGAAATTTTACGTTTTTTTGCTCAAACACTGTTCTGTGCCTTAATGTTTCCTTGTCCCCTTGGCCGCTGGCCCCAACTCTGCGCCTGCCGTGCAGTAAACGGCCTCGTGTGGGTATTTCCATAGCTCAGCTCATCTCAGGTTCCCAGTGCCACTCAGAGGGTCCTAAAAAGTGCTCAGACTTTTCCATTCCAGACCCTCTGCTTTCCCGGATTTGTACCAGCTCTTCCGTTAAGGAAATGGTAGAGGATGAAGCCTGTGGACTGTGTTTGAGTGGGATGAGGCTTTTGTTTGAGTGGGATGAGGCTTTCCTCAGGTGGAGAGATTTTTAGCCCTGGAAGTAACAATAACAGTCAAAGCTTCACTACCCCAATCCCTTCAGTTAGGAGGAGATTCTGAAAGGATTTTTCTTTTTCAGGACTCTCTTTTCTGTCATAACAGGGAATTTATTTTCTAGTAAATAGCAGAAAGTAGCTCCCTGCTGTCTGTGGGATCATGCATAGATTGCTTTGGGATTTGCCATGGTATGTATGTATGGTATAGTGTTTATATGCGTCGGCTTTTCCTTGGGTGCCATGGCAGCACCTCACTTCACCTGTGACAGTTTCTGTGACCCCACCTGTGACAGAGATGGTCCTTAAAGCAGTGCCATGTGGGCTTTTCCCCTCTGCCCTACGTGCCATGATGTGCTTCCTGCTGCCACAGGGCTTTGTCACTGCAAGGTACAGATTAGGATTACGTTTACCCACCTGGCTGAGCAACCGCTTCTGCTTGGAAAACAGCCTTCTCTGTCCTTTATCTGTGCACAGATCCTCACTTGCCCTCCCAAAAGCTTTTTGATTTCTTATTTTTGCAAAAGGCCTTGTATTGGGTCACCATGGTGGTTCAGGAGCATCTCTGGGTGCGTTGGGTGTGAGTCAACCCAAATAGAAGTGTCCGCCTAAACAGCAAGAGGAAAAATCCTTTTTATGTAGCCAAGGCCAGGTACTTCAGGCTATAGCAGGTGTGATTAAATGAATGGGAATTCAAGATGTAGAGCTCCTGCTGGGTATTTCCATTTGGGTTTCCCCTTCAAGAGCGCCGTTGGTTATATCGGAATAGGGGAAAGATTAATAACCCGTGGGATGAAAGGGAAGAAAGTGTGTTACGTAAAAGTGGAGACAGCTGACGAAATAGCTGACTTGCAAAATGCTTTCTCTTGGCTGTGTGCTCTTAAATATGGAGAAACACATCACAGGATGTGGATACAATCACTTGGTTATATTTAAAATATGGAGAGGCAGCATGCTTGATATTCCACTTAACTGGAGAAGCAACTTCTCAAGCAAACTCTGATCCATGACCCTAAGAAACCTCACACAAATCCACAGATAGTATGTGTGGTTTATAAAAGTTTGGACATTTACTTAAGTAAATCTTGAAGTCACATGTGTATTTACTATAAATGATTCTCTCATTGGCTGTATTGTCAATTAATCCATTTAGTGAACGTGTGTGAGAAGTTGTGAACAGCTCAGCTGTTATTAACGCACATTTTAATAATGAGGATGGTCTCTGAAGAGCTCTGTGGGTTAGCTGGGCTTGGATGCTTTGGAATTTTACAGAATCTGTTTTCTCTTTTTCCTTAAAGGAAAACTCAGTTATTTCTGCAGTTTTGCAAACTCCTTGTTTATGGGTCCTTAAAAATTCCTTTTTTAAGTAAACAGATGCAGCCAAAGAGACACAGACTTAACCAGAGTGCTTTAGATTAAATGTGAATTTGCCTGGCTTTGAGGGAGTTAGGTTTTTGGGATTTTTTTGCATTCCGATAATTTGTTGCTAAAAATGTGATGATTTTGGGGGATTGGAGTATTCAGGGATGCGGGTCTGGCTGTGCCCATCCTCGGCACCAATTGCAGGAAACATCAGCTGATGTTACATAACAGGTACAGAATTGCACATCAATCCAAGGATATGGTTAGTGAAACTTCTGCTGGCAGAACTGGGGCAAAAATGCTGCAGGTATTCGTGATTAGCCCCTATTTTATTTTTTTAAAGGAATGTTGGTTTTCATCATAGATGGAAAAGTCGAACATCCATCCCTTTTATTGGATATAATGCAAATATACAGGTAGGACTTAGTCCAAACTTGGATGCAAACCTTATAAATGCTCCTGAATTGCTGTTCCTGTTCAATATTTAAGGAATGTATTTCAGCATGAGTAGGGAGATGAAAAGTTACTTTACTGGTAGCAGCAGCGTAACTGCACTGGAAATGGAGGGGTGTTGTGCTGCTGTCTGATCCAGAGGAGCTTTTCCTCCCTTGGAAAATCAGGGCTGTGTTTGTGCTGCCCAGGTGAGCGCTGACCTCGGATACTCCTGGCTTACGTTAAAGCCACTCAGTTGCGTAAGCAGTTCTTACACCTCTCAGTTCTTGTGCCATCAAATGACACCATTTGCCCAAGAAAATCATAGTGCATTGTAACCTTGGCATTTGCTGGGGAAAGAGAGGAGCATGAAGAGTGAGATGACTCAGGAGAAATGGGAAGGGCATTTTTCATCGTAAAGCATTGTGGAAGATTATGGAATGAGAGCTCTTTATGCAGATAAGGATGTGATAACTGTTGGAAAAGCCACATGTGGTGCTTTGGGCAGCCAGGAAAATTGTTTCCAGTTAAATCTGCTTAAAAATTGACATCGCTCTGTATTTTTTGCTGTGCAGCATGGAGATGCTTCAATGGTTCCTGAATTTAAGAGACTTTAATATCTCAAATAAAACAGGCATAAAACTTCCACCTCCAGTGTGGAGATTTCTAGTGGTGGTGTAAATATCCGTGTGCCTGACCCCTCTAGTGATGGATACGGTTACTTGCTGCACTGAGGACAAATGCCCCAAAATGCTTCCTGGTGATCTTTGTCCCTGTTCCTGTGGCTCTGTGAGGGAGCTCCTGGTGTAATTGCTGCTTTCCTGAGAGCTGCACCGTGTTAGTGCTGGTGAGCTGCTCCTTAGGATCCTGGGCCTCAGAGCTGGCTCCCACCTCGAGGGACCCCCTCAGCTAAGGAAGGCATGGGCC
This sequence comes from Callaeas wilsoni, assembly GCA_013398955.1. Taxonomy (NCBI): domain Eukaryota; kingdom Metazoa; phylum Chordata; class Aves; order Passeriformes; family Callaeidae; genus Callaeas; species Callaeas wilsoni. Next base: position 126,991 of record VWPU01001899.1, on the reverse strand, counting down.
CAGTATGCCAGATAACACTGTCATTTCATCAGTTTAGAGCAGAGTGCAGCCAGTTGCACAAGCTGCTGCTAAATTGCTCTTTCTCAAGCTGTGCCAGAAAACTTCCTGCACTGAAGTAGCATGAGCTGGAAACTCCTTCCTTAACAAGCAGTTTGTCCTCCAATACCAGCATTGCTTCCTCTGACGACCTTCATATGAAATTATCACAAAAAAGAAGAAGCTGGCTGAGTAGCAGCCACATATCTCTGGTATTATGGGATATTTTTAAAAGTCCTATCCTTTGGTCACTTTTATTATATAGGTAGATTATATATGGACTTATGTTGGACTCAAGCTTGGGAGCAGCCACAGGTTTGGTGCTGTGGACGTTCAGCAGCTTCTGGAAATAATTCTCATATGGAGGAAGGCTAAATGACAATTATCTCCTGGTTTCCTTGTACACAGATGAGGGAGGACTTCTGCCTTCTGTCTGGAGTTCCATAAGGCTAAAACCTTCATGAATTTTTGCTAAAAAACTTTATACTTAAGCACAAATGGTCACCTCCTCCCTCCCCTCCCTTCTGCTTTGAAGTCCTCAGATAGCTGGAGGAAAGTGCCTACATAGAGACAAGTGCCCTGTAGCTCTTTGTGCCAGCTGGGAATGCCCAATATATTGAATTGCGAGACCTTCACACCTAGATTTCAATGGTAGATTCCTTGATTTTATTTTTTTCCAGCGTTGACTGTTTTTTGCTTGTCATGTCCTTTAAAAAGATTCCCTGGATGTAAATTAGTGCTCAATGCTCTACTTAGTGTCACTTCCTATAAATGCTGTTCCCACCAGTGCACTAAGAGGTAGGAGCTGGGATAATTAATGAGCTCCAGGCTGGGCCCTGTCTGTGATCCCTCCTCGCTCCCTGTTCCCAGTGCTGGTGATCGCCTTTCTCACAGCGCTTAATCCCTAAACCAGAAAAAAGAACAACTTAAAGCCCTTTGCCTGGCAGATGATGTGGAATTGCAGCCTGACCCATGCATAAACTTTTCTTCCTTCTGAATTATCCCTTCCAAACACCCTCCTTTGTTACAGTCACTGCTTGGGTCATACTGCACGTGCTGTTTGGTCAGGGGGCTGTAGAGGGACAGATCCCAAAGGGACAGATCCCAAACATCCATCGCAGCTTGGCTTGTGACCTTAGCAGTTGGTTGTTGTTTTTAAACCATACTGGGAGCTTTTGCAGGGGTGGAGCTGCAGGATTTGGACCCGTTCCATAGAACAGGATGAGGTTGTGCGCTGCTGGACACGGCTCCGGGTGGAAGGGTGCCCTTCCCAAAGTGTCTTTCCAGAGGAGGCAAGAGCTGACATGTTCAAGGTGGTATGTAAAACATCTCCTGAAAGCTTCAGCGTGCTAATGAACTAATGGCACTGAAATGAACTGCTCGTTAAAGAATTAGAAGACTTCAAATCAGGTAGTAGCATAGAGAACAATCTCAGTGTTGAAGGGAAGCAGTGGGAAATCTGTTCTCAGATAAAGCATTGCTTTGCCCATGTATTTTCTAATTTTTTTCTTTGTTAAATGCATGACAAGTTTTGTGTCCTGTCCTGGGGCCTGAATTGCCTTGAGGGGCCTGAATTGCCTTGAGGCTCAAGTGGTCCTTGTGATGTCTTGTGTTGGTTCTTGCTCATTTGCTCTGCACCACTGCCCTTCACCTAGACAGACCCCATCCCTCAGGAATAAGCCTCATCCTACCAAGATTCACCTCCCTGCCATCTCACATGAAGGAGTAAAATAATCCTGGAGAATCACAGGGCTCCTTGTGACTCCCGCTGCTGTGAACATGCCCATTGCTTTACTTCCTTTCTCATAGTTTCAAAATCTACTTGGGCCCCTCAGGGCCGTTCTCCCGGCTCCAGCAGACTGTCGTGGAGGTGTGGAAACATGAGGAAGCAGGGAAGAAAGGAAGAGCGTGGTGTGTAGGCAGAGCCTGGTGTGTAGCCATACCCAGTCCCTCTATTGGAATGCAAAAGAGGCAAAGCCACGGAGCAGGATAGGGAGTTCTGCCCTGTTGAGAAAGGCACCAGCCTCTGGTTCAGTGTGGATTTCGGGATGTTTCGGGGTGAGGGTGCTTTCATGGATGTGGTTTCATGTTGAGATTAGAGATGTCCCTCTGAGCTGCAGTGGGAAGGGTGGATCTGCCTTTGCTGACTTGCCTGTGTCTGTGCCCTGGCCTCAAATGTGATGGTCATGTGAGCGTTTGCTGATTTAAATCAGCTCACGGAATCCACGGAAAACTTCACCCGACCAAGGAAAAAAAATGCTTTTCTCTTGAATCACCAGGCTGAGCTGGTTCACCAAGGAATCTTGTGATCCTTAGTCCTTTCTGAGGAACATTATTCCTTGCTGAGGGAGGTGGCAGTAGCTGTGGGTGTCAGTGTTTGGCAGCCAGGTTGGTTTGGGATCCCATGGAAGCTGACTTGTGGCAGCCCAGTGCCTGTGGCAGAGGCAAAGGAAGCACTGTGCCCTCAGAGAACCATGTCTTGGTTTTCTTCCCTTTTCCCAGGGACACTGGGGCTACCCCATGACCTGGAATTATTCCCCCTTGCCCCTCTAATTAACAGTGCTCCGCAAGGTTTCTGAGTGACGCTCCGCAGAGATGGAGGGTGCAAGGGGGAATATCAGCTTTTGATCTACAGCTTGCAGCACCTTTGAAGTCTCTCTTTCTTTCCCTACCTGGCCACCCAGGATGGATGGATGGATGGATGGAGAAGTTGCAGAATGGAGGACTTGGGCTTTTTCCCAGCTTTTTCTGGTTCTGATTCAGGATTGTACCTTGTGTTTTGAAAGCATGAGATGCACAATGTAAGAGCCATGTAAAATAGTAACAGCTACTGACTTCAGTCACTTGCACAATAAATTATTATTATTATTGTTGTTTTTGTTACTATTATAATTAATATTATTTATTACTGTCATTTTACTTTATTAGATGAGAATTTTTTGTGTTGGAAGGGCAGCAAGGTGAAGGTGGTGTTGTAGAGGTAGGCAGTCTGCTGGCTGACACTGAAGGGGATTTTATTTTTGTCAAGGCCACAAAAATAAGTGGGTGGCAGGGGAGCTTCAGAGCTTTTGTCTCATTTCAGGGAATAGCAGGGGTGGTGCAATAGTTGCATAAAAATCTTCTAATTAAAAGAAGCAGCTGAGCTATTTAGGCTTGTGAACTGCCACTAAAATGCTAATTATTTTGGAATGTGAGAATGTCTGGAAAAGCTTCTTCTTCAGGAATCATGAAAGTTTTTCCTGTTTGAATCAAATTCTTGGGTTATATGAAGACCAGAATGGTTTGGGCTGGGAGGGACCTTAAATCCCATCCAGTCCCACCCCCTGCTGTGGGCAGGGACACCTTCCACTATTCCAGGTTGCTCCAAGCCCTGTCCAACCTGGCCTTGTTTAGTGTCTGAAGCAGCCGACCCAGGAACTGCTGCCCCTCCAGCATTTTCAATAGGAGACCTCCTGCCTTTGTGAGAACGTGCAGATGTTTGGGTCATCTCAGAGCACGGAATGTGATTTAGCAGCTGCTGCCAACTACGCAAATAATTTTAGAAGAAATGTCGCTGTCTCTGGTCAACTGAAAGCCTGTTTCTTACTCAGTTTGGATGATTTTAACATTTATGTCTGTATTTGCAGCCTCTAGATTGTTCAGTGCTGGTATGGTCAAGTCTGGTCAGCCCCTGGGGGACAGTGCAGGGCAAGGATGGCTTGGTGGCTTTTCTGTAACTGGGAAGGGCAAAACTAAAAGCTGTTTGTTATTACCTTTATCTTACTGAGGTCTTTTTATCCCTTGTACTTCCAGATGAGTGAGCTGCTGCTTTTGGAGTGGGTTGTGCTCCTAGAAGAGATGCACATGGGTGTGGGGAACAGCATCTTCAAAAATCCCCTTGTAGCCTCAGGTCAGGGCATTACTTAGGTAGATATGTGGTTATGGTATAGCACAGCACTGCTTCAGCTCATTCCTGAGGATGTATACCTGCTTCTCCTTTCCCAGTCCCATTAAACCTCCATCCTCTGATTAAGTCCTCCCAGACTTGCCTGATTTGTGAAGCTGGTGATTCTCATGCTGTCAGTTCAGGTACTGAAGGTTTAGACTGTTGCCATCTCCTGTGGGAAAATGATTTCTAAAGGAGGATCTGCTTGGTTCTTATTTGGGAGTGCAGAAAAAATCTGGAAAAGCATCTGATTCAGCAGTTTCATTTTCCTGGAGAAAAGGAGGCTCAAGGGGGGACCTTCTGGCACTCCAGAACTTCCTGATAGGAGGGTACAGCCAGGGGGGTCAGACTCTGTTCCCAGGGAACAAGGGACAGGATGAGAGGAAACCAAGAGAGGTTCAGGTTGGATATTGGGACAATTTCTTCACTGAAAGGGTGGTCAGGCACTGGCACAGGCTGCTCAGGACAGTGGTAGAGTCCTCAGTCCTGGAAGTGTTCAAAAAATGGATGGATGTGGCACCTGGGGACATGGGTTAATGGTGAACACAGCAGTGCTGGGTTAATGGTTGGGCTCTGTGATCTTGGAGGACTCTTCCAACCTTAATGATTCCATGATTCTAATGTTTAGGATCACTAGGTTATGTTCAGATCTGCCTCCGCAGCTGCCTCTGGGGTTACTGCATCCCTGCATTCCTGTGCAGAGATGTGCTTAGAGAATTTTCACCAGGGAGCAGTCTATGGGGCAGCCTTCCCCCGGGTGACAGCTTAATCCTCCATCTCCTCTCCATCCATGCCTGCAGGATCCTGCCCTTTGGATTGCACCTTCCTGACAGTAATTTTCCCCTGATGCCACCTGACAACTTGTAGGTGCCGTCGATGCCTACGCTTGCCCTCAGGAGCCTTGGGAGCAGAGGCTTGTCTGTTCCCTCTTTTCTGCTAGGAACTGCCTAGGCATAGGTCTGAGAGCATCCAGCCACTGCAGTTGTTTTCTTTCCCCATCAACTTGACCCCTGAAAGGAACCTAGGGCTGGATTTGCAGTTTTAAAAGGCAAAATGAAAGGTTTGAGAGGAGAGACTGAGTGATGGGAAGTTGCTGTGTTGTTAGGAGGGAACAGCTTAAAAGCTGAATTCATCAGGAACTGTAGTGATGGGATAAGGAGTTATGGGTTCAAACTGAAAGAGGAGAAATTTAGGTTAAATAAATAGAAGAAATTCATCCGTGTGAGGGTGGCATGGCCCTGGCACAGGTTGCTGTGGCTGCCTCATGCCTAGAAGTGTCCAAGGCCAGGTTGGATGGGGCTTGGAGCAACCTGGGATAGCGGAACGTGTCCCTGCCCATGGCAAAGGGTGAAACTGGGTGATCTTGAATGTCCCTTCCAACCCAACCCATTCAATGATTTCCTTTCCCATCCTCCTGCTGTTTTGGAAACCTCCGTGGTTTCTTGACCCACAGACCTCCCAGACGGCTGGAAGTGGGTTCTCCAAGAATGTCACCTCAGTTTTGGTAGCAGGGTGACAAAGATCTTTCCTAGGGCATGTTGAATGTGATTTATTCCCAGACATGGCTGGTGCCTGGGAACGTGCAACTCCTCTGAAACAACAGGGAGGTGCAGGTTTTCTTTCCCTGCTTTACGTACCTGTAAATCACCTGTAAATGTGCATTTACACATTGTAGGATCCTTACAAACATGCTCTGACTGCTCTGACTCTATGTTTTGATCACTTGGTACTTGTTTTAAGAAATAAGGAAATGATGTCTTGGTGTAGACCTTAAGATGACAAACAAAAATACAGGTTTGCCTTAATATGTGGATGTAAAGAGCAGCAGCACCAAAATCCTTCATTCCCACGCCTTGGCTCTCTCCTTGGGCAGAAAGCAAAGAAAAGCATAATCATTGCTGAGAGCAGCACAGCTCCAGCAGAGATCTGTAGTCTTTTCATGGAATTTTAGGGGATGTTTAGCCCTGTATCACATGGCATGAGCCCAGCTTCCTGGCATTGCCCTGCCTGGGATTTTTGGGCTGTTTTGGGGACCAAGCTGTTCTAAGCTGGCTGGGTGTACGTGCTGCTGGCATAACACAGCTCTGCTTCCAATTTATTGGGTGCATTTTGGAGTACAGGCCTCACCTGGAATATCTCTGTGGGATGTTAGCCCACCATAGTCCTTTGTAACTTAGAGCTGATTCTCCAGAACTCAGCTGAAGACTCCAGAGCTCAGCTTGTTGAGCCTTTTCCTCTCACCTTAATACTTTCGGCTGTTTATAAGGTGCCTGCTCCGGGGTTGTGGCTAGAAATCCATGAGGAATCACTCGGAGCAGCAGGGTCTGTTGGAAGACAAATAGATCTGCTCCAGGTTCCTGAGCATTGCCTGTTTCCTGCAGCCTAATGGGAGTTTCAATTAACATGGACAAGTATAATCATAAATAACACTCCTAAAATTAATGGAATTTTAAGACTCCATCGGCACATTCTCTGTGATGCCATTGTCTCTCTGTGGCAATGCCATGATTTCCAGCTGAAGGGAGCTGATGAGATGTATTGACTTTTCCATCTCTTAGAAGAGTCCATATATTTTGAGAATAAAATGTGAATTGAAAAAATATGGAAGTGGCTGGTGTTTTATGGAGGAAAGAGGACAAGTCAGCTGGTGAGGAGTTGTCTGTAGCTGAGCAAGAGATGCTTTCCAGGCACATTGTTCACCTTATTACCTGAGCTGGCACAGGCACGACCCAGGGAGCCTCTGTGGCTTTTTTTTTTTGTAATTGCTAGTATTTCACAGCTTGTTTCAAACCTGGATTTAACCTTATTCAGGCTGTGCTGTGAACACTTCTGGGAGGATTAAAAATACATCTCAAAGTTCACAGTTACAGAAATATTCTATGGGTCACCTCCAGACCCGTCCCCCACCCACCAGCACCCCGCTTTAAGGAAAATCCCAGCAGGATTAGCAGGGTTTAGACACAGTTTCTTCCACCCCAAACAACCTTTCCAGGTCTCAACTGAAAATAGCCAGTTTGCCTCCATGCTGATGTTGCAGTGGAGGGAGACAGAGACGAACTAACAAAATCAGGTTGCCCTTAGAAACACATTTGTATTGGGCAGAAGAATTGATTGGGGTTTTGCGGCGTTTCCTTGGGTGCGGGTCTTTCCAGCCCCCAGGAGCTCTCTGTGCCGGGAGGAGACGCGTGGGGTGAGGCGAGGTCTGGGGTGATTTAGTGCGGGCGAGCTGTCTCGGAGCTGGTTAATTTAGAGATGCAAAACTGAGCCTGGAAGTAATGAGCTCTGGCTAATTAGGTGCTTGTCTGCAGGTGGAACTATTGCAGCTGGTGCTCCCCATATTGCTGGTTTGTATTTGAAAGCATCATGGAATCAGTGGGATGCTGGGAATACCGATAATTTGCAACAAAGGGGGTTTGTTTCTGTTATCTTCCCCCTAGCCCCCAGCTTTCTTTTGGCATTCCCATTTGGCTTGACTGTGAGATTATCACACATGGACCAAGGACAGAAGGGAAAGGATGAGGGAAAGGGGCTTTTTATACAGGCAGATACTGACAGGACAAAGGGGAATGGCTTCCCGCTGCCAGATGGCAGGGATAGATGGGATACTGGGCAGAAACTCTTCCCTGTGAGGGTGGGGAGGCCCTGGCACAGGGTGCCCAGAGCAGCTGTGCCTGCTTCATCCCTGGAAGTGTGCAAGGCCAGGTTGGATGGGGCTTGGAAGCAGTCTGGGATAGTGGGAGGCATCCCTGCCCATGGCACGGGGTGGGACTGGATGAGCTTTGAGGAGCCTCAGAACCCAAAGCAGTCTGGGATCCTGGGATATTTTGTGGAGTGGATATTTAAAGGGATGTAAGCTGGAGGATTCAGAGACGTGCTGGGGTACAAACAGGACGTGCACTGTGGCTGTGTCTACTGCAGTGGCTGCTCAGACAGAAGGGCTGGGGATGTGCCAGGTGGGCTCTGCCCCTGAACTTCAGCCACAAAGTCGGATGTGCCAACGGCCGCATCTGCAGATTCCCGAAACATGTCGGGACTCCCGAAGGGAGAGGAGCAGGAATCTGAATAGCAGCAGGATGCTGGGGTCAGGAGAGGAACAGCATGCAGTTCAGTGAGCATTTGAAGGTCACATTTTCCTTTTCAAGCTTCAATTTTTGGCCCTGGAAATCTTGTTTTCCGACAGGCATTGAGGTGTATTGGGATTTGTGTGCCCGTTTTCTTTGGAAAGCTCTCCCTGTTCCCATTCAGCTCCGTGCAAGCGCAGCTCAGGGGACATTGTGTGGCAGACAGCAGAGAAAGGCACTGTTAGGGATTATTTGGAAACTGATGCTGAGATTAATGATACATAATTAGGTAAAAAGCTCAAGATGTATTTCGAGGCAAGTTTTGCTACGAAGAGTGTTCATTTAGACATGACATAAGCTGGGATAAGCAGGGAAAGCCTCACCGTAACATTTGGATCCAGGCAGAGCTTGGGGAGGATGATTTAATGAAGAGCCCTTAATGCAGAGGGATGGACAGGATGATAACTTCCAGTTATCATCTCAGAGTTCAGTTGGGGAGCAAGGAACAAGTCCTGCAGTTGGGGATTTTGAACGAGGCAATAAAGGAGTCGTGAAACATCAACAATATTTATGTAGGTGCCTTTCTGGTACAAAAGGAGAAGATAAATACCTTATTTAAGGTTTTGTTCCAAGTATAAAATAGCCCATAAACAAGAATTTAAAGAGAATTCAGTGATGCAGTTTAAGACACTGAGTACATGAAGGATTAAAGAGGTTGTTTGTACAAACGCTTCATTGATCCACTTAAAATTTATATGTCTGATAAATGGCAGTTGGGCTGTGAACATTGACTACACATGTGGCACTAAGGAGCTTTATACTGGACCATAAAATGTTGAAACAAGCTTAACAATGGCTTTTGCCATCGGATCCTTCTGGGGATAAGTCATTCTGGAAAGTGGCGGACCCTGGAGGTTTGCGTCTCTTCACAGGAATGATGTACTGCTCTGTTAGAAATAGCGGTACTTTTAAACCATGAACCCCATTTTTGCCACTTTGCACACACTTTTTATCGTATTCCTCTGTTTTCAAAACATTTGACTTGCCAGAAATAGACTTTAGATCAGAATTAAGTATTGGCATAAAGCTGCCATGGGTTTTTAAGGAATTCCTCACCTGCAGCTCTTAACCATGACTGTATTCCTGAGTGGTCATGCTAACAAAAAGTTTTACTTATTTTTCCTAGGTATAATAACAGTAAACACCAAACACTGGAACACTAGTGCCCTATTGGAGCTTGACCTGTGGTATAGTCAGGGCTCAGAATTGTGCATTGTTTTGACATCCCATCATGTTGTGCAAGAGCAGTTGCATCCAGCTGAGAAAATGGAAATAAAAGCACTCTTTTCATACAGAGGCCACCTCATTCCTTTGAGACTCAGCCAAAAGGCCTGATCCCCTTGTCAGGAATCCACTAGCAAAAAAAAGCCCTGAACAGACAAAAACCCCCACCCAAACACACCCTAAAATGAAACGTGATCTCTGCAAGGATGGGAGATGGGATATGTTGTTGGATGGAGGCAGGGGAAGGGTCAGGGAGGGTCAGCATTTTATTAGGTGGGGTCTTTAAATGTTTTCCAAAGTCCTTGAATTATGTTGGTCTTGATTTTTGTGGTATTAATTACCTCCCATCTATTATGAGCAAGAGTGGCTCAGGTGTGAAGGGTCAGGGTGCTGGAGTCCTGTAAGAGCTGAAAACGTGGAGGTGACAGGGAATGGGGGAAATCAGCGTGGGCCTTTGTAATTAGGGGCTGTATTCTGCAGATACACAGGAGGATTGAATTATGGTCACCCAGGCAACACCAATCCTGCTTTTCCCTAAGTTTGGAGTTACTTGTTTTGTAACCTGAATTTTATTTTTCCATGGAAGAAGTCAATTTGGTTGTCATATTTCAGCATGGATAGATGATGACACTGTTTTGATCTTATATATTTTAATTTTTCCCAAGTAATGTGTCACTTGGTGGAGCTTGCTTTGGGATTTTGTTGTTTTGTTTTCTAAAGGCTGTAGTTTGCTTTGCCAGCGTTCCTTCCTTGGGCTTCTGAAACATGATCTGTCAAAAGAGGGATTGATTTTGAAGGGAAAATTGATTGCTGAAGTAGTTGCTAAGTAAAGGAGTTCATGGTGCTACATTTGGGAGTAGCAAGATGAAAGCTGAGGGGAAACAAGCTGCAAAGTTTCCTGCTGAGGGGTTTGTGCTGCGATTTAATTCTCCTGCTGATAGGGAGCACTGATGCTTTCCGAGCTCCTCATTCATTGCCATGCAGCTTTCCAAATCCATCCGTGCTGTGGGGGAGTTCATCCTTTTCCCTTATCCTTTCCTTTATGAGCTTGGCTTGATTATTATCCCATATCAAATTGCTAAGAGGAGCATGATGCTGCCTCTCATCCCTTTTCCACTGCGTGCACAGCACGAAAATCGGGGAAGCAGCGAGATTGCAGCGGCGTTGAAGTGTTTGGGTACCAGACCCCACAGAGGTCCTCCTTGTGCTGCCTCTTTAAGAGCTCAAGCTCTGCCTGCGCGGGGATGGGCAGGAAGAGCTCCGGAGCCAGCCCGGCGTGGCACGGATGGGATGTGGCCGGGGATGTGGCTGTGATGGGATGTGGCTGTGGGCTTCGCTGATGGATGCAGGGAGGAGACGCGGCGCTGAGCCGGCTCGGGGCCCGAGATCTCACTGACAGCTCTTTGGGATCTCACTGCCAGAGCTCTCTGGGATCTCGCTGCCAGAGCTCTCTGGGATCTCACTGCTAGCTCTCCGGGATCTCACTGAGAGAGCTCTCCGGGATCTCACTGCCAGAGCTCTTGGGGATCTCACTGCTAGCTCTCCAGGATCCCACTGAGAGAGCTCTTGGGGATCTCACTGCCAGAGCTCTCCGGGTTCTCTCTGACAGCCCTCTGGGATCTGACTCAGAGCTCTCCGGGATCTCACTGACAGCCCTCTGGTATCTCACTGCCAGAGCTCTCCGGGATCTCACTGAGAGAGCTCTCCGGGATCTCACTGAGAGAGCTCTCCGGGATCTCACTGAGAGAGCTCTCCGGGATCTCACTGAGAGAGCTCTCCGGGATCTCGCTGGCAGAGCTCTCTGAGATCGCACTGGCAGAGCTCTCCGGGATCTCACTGGCAGAGCTCTCTGAGATCTCACTGGCAGAGCTCTCCGGGATCTCACTGCCAGCTCTCTGGGTTCTTGCTGGCAGAGCTCTCTGGGTTCTCGTTGCCGGAGCTCCCTGGATCTCGCTGCTGGAGCTTGCTGCCAGGTAGGACCAAGCGCGCCGAACAAAAGACTGGGCCCGATGAGCGGAGGATGGAGGAGCTGGGAAGGATGGGATAATGCCAGGGAAGTTCCAGCTGCTGTGACTGTCAGAGCTTTTCCCTTTGGACCTTTTCAGAGCCATGTGGTTTCCCAGCCGGCTCAATGAAGTGTTCCTGCTGTTGGGATGTTCACTTCCTGCATTTTAATTGCATGGTGAATAGAGAAGAGGCTGCAGAGGAGAAATACGCTCCTGGAAAGCTCCCTGCCATCACATCCATGCATGCTCAGAGAGGTTTTATAGATTCCTTGCTCCGAAAAGCTGAAAGAAATGCTCAAATTTGGTGTGGTTTCTTGCCCTTCTGTAATCTCGCTTGATGGTTTTTCCTTTGGTTTTTTAATGCACAGTTTCAGTACAAGCACGGACACGTGTGGGGATTATATAACCCTGGGGAAGCCGTTGGGAGACTGGCTCTGGTTTCTGGGCAGGGGTGAAAATCAGGAGTTCTGGAATGGTTTTGTGTAAGGTGTTTGCATAGGCACCCACGGGTACTGCAGGCGTTTTTACTCCTGGGAAAAGGTGCTGCCTCAGAGCTGTGAGCTGGAAGGGGAGGAGAGGCCAGCAGGGCTTGGGGTAAAATGGTTGCTAGTTGCTGAAATGAGCTTAGGTGAGAAGCACCATTTGAGGGAAAATGAATCAATTTTGGGAGAAAATGGAATAATGTTCTTTCTTTCTCCCTACAATCTCGGTGGATCAGAAAAACATGTACAAATTCCTGCTGGAAGGGCTGATTTTGGTGTGTGTTTCCAGATCATTCATTGCTGTAACAGCACACAGAAATCTTGCAGAATTGCAGTTCTGTAGTATGATTGGAACAAGCAGAGAAATGTGATACAAGGAGGAGATTTCTGCAAGGAATTCCTGCTGACTGTCATTTCACTCAGCATTTGGCGGTGTCACTGATTGCTCCAGCAGCTCCAGGCTGGATTTTTTTTCCTTAATCGCTTTACAGAGCAGTCACATATTCCCCTCGCCTCAGAGTGTGGCTGTGGCTGTCTAATTAACAGAGCTCCTCCTCTTTTTAGGGAGATTTTTGGTTTCCAGAAAAATTCTGTTTGGTTTCCAGCCGGCGTTCCTTCTCCCACTGGGTCTGTAAGAGCTCCCGAAATTCCCCAGCTTGTAATCACTGCTGCAGCCAGATGGGGACTAGGTGGAACTCCCATTGCATCTGTGCCTGCATTTATGAATCTGCCAGAAGTATCTCACTTAGGTGAGATTTTAAATATATATTTCATGTGTTAATGAGCCCTGAACAGCGACGAGGAGAATCCAGCGCTGGTACTGCCAGGGTTGCCATCCCTCCCCTGGATCCTGGCGTGATGCTGATGGAGCAGGGAGAGCTCTAAGGAGTCGCTCAGCCTGACATGAGCAAAGCAGAGGCTGCAGTTCCACTTTACCAACCTGATGGTGCTTTAAGAGGTTCTCCTTGGATTTAACAGGGTCTCCTTGCTTCTGCTCTTCTGCTTCATTGCTCTCCTCATCTTTTCTTCCTGTGAAAGGAGCTCTGAAAACTGTGTGAGGTTTGGATTATCTTTGCTTCTCCCACCTCGCCCCATTCCACCCTCCTGGATGATTTTGGAACGTAGTTGCACAAAGCAGTGATTTGTGGTGGCAGGATATAGGAGAGGAGGGCGGGGAGGGAGAGGGGGGGCACAGGATGCTCCTGAATTGGATCTCTGCATGGCAGGGTAGTAACAAGAATGAGCTGCCTGAATTACGCAGGGTGTCCTGGTGTTCCTGACTGTGGTGAATCCAGCGCTGCAGTGGGGCTGGGCTGGCTGGACTTTAACTCCTGCACTTGCCTGGATGTGCTGGGGCAGCTCGAGGGCAGCGATCCCAAGGCTTCTGCTGCATTTTGGGATGTGCAGCCCTGGTGGCACCAAAATCTGTGTGTGAGAGCAGATGAGTGAGTGCCCTGAGGGCGCTGTGGGTGTGCATGTGCATGGGATGATGCTGCTGGATTAGGTTCTGCTTCCCATCTGCCTGCCCTGACCTGTTCACCTCCCTTGGTGGAGTATCCATGCTGTCGCTTAACCCATTCCTAGGAGAAGAACCTCATCAGCACAAGTTGTGATGGACTTTGCTGTCACCCTGGCTCGCTTCTCCCGCAGTAACAGCAGCTGTTATCCCAGGACAGGCTCCTTTGGCAGGTGGAGGGACAGGGAAGGTGGTGGTTTCCTCTGGGGAGCAGGAACAAGCTCCAAGAGGCTTGGTAGGAACCAGGAGCCTTTCCACTTGCCCAGCTTCTTGCAGAGACTCAGTCTGTGGATGCCACAAGTTGGATGCTAGAAATAATCACTTCTCCAACCATTACTTCATTAAGGCTTACTGGAATTTAAGGCATTTTGTTCCTATCAGTCTTGTGTCCAGGTCAAATCCTTTGGCAAAAAGGACTTAAAAGGTTTCTTTTGGATCTGATGAGAATCATCCCTTCCTAGAAGAGATCTTAAAACAGTGACTCCAAACTCTCCAAATCCATATAAACTGCTCCTTCCTTCAGACAGCTCTTCCTGGGTGCAAAAAGAGCAGTTACTCTGCTCAAAGGAGATTATTTCCTCCTGACTTATATAAGTTCTAAAATAAGAAAATAAATCCCAACCTTGTCAAGGATAAAACTGTTTTTCCAAACTGAGGAATGATCCCTGTTGAAGCAGCGATTGCTTCAATGAATTGTCAGGAGTGCCTGGAGAAGGGAAATCTCAGCTGTGGCACAAGGGAGGCAGCTCCATCCCAGGACTCAGGCTGTCATCCCTGTTACAGGGATGTTCTGGGGGAGAGGGAATGGTGCTGCAGCAGGAAATTTGAGTTTTCATTGTATCTTCCAGTGTGTTTTTAATTTTTCTCTTCCAGATTTTGGCTTTTTTGTTGTCATTTGCCAAAACTTGGGAGTGAATGCAAGATCCTTGGGATGGAGACTGGGAGTGACTCTGTTGAAGTTTGTGACAAATCTTACTGTTGTTTGGCTGAGTCAGAGTTTTAAATCCCATTCGGTTGTTCAAAACCTCTCTGTTTATCAAATGGCACCACTTGGGCCTGAGCTGGCAGACGAGCGAAGTGCAGATGAGCCTTAGACCCTGCAAAAAATCCTTGCCGTCGTTTAAAAAAGGCAAAAAGAGATGTCGAGTGAATGAGCACCAGCCTGGGCACCAGCGGGGCCGGATCCTGTTCCTGGTTCTCCTGCCCTGCAGCTGGCCCTGGGCTGTCCCCTGTCACCTGCCAGGGTGTCAGGCCAGGGCCTCCCTGCGAAGGTGTTGCGAAGGCCAGGGCTGGGCTCTTCCCAGCATAATCCCATCAAACAGCTCTTTACTGTGTCTGGTGCTCAAACATTGAATAAAGAACAAAACTGAGACGTTTTAGAGCAATTTCTGTTTGGTGAGGAGGAGCTTTTTAGTGATGAGTTTGGAGCCAGAGTAGAGTGAGATTGTAAATTTAATTCTGTCTGTGTGTTTCTGATGCTATAAATTTGCCTCAGCACTGCTGGAGGAGGAGCTGATCCAGCTGGGACCTGCTGAGCAGTCAGCAGGGGCAGAGCAGGTTGTGTCTGAACAGTCCTTACTCAGCCTTAACATTTGGTCCATTTTAAGGGGAATAGTTGGGATTGTGGAGCTTGGGGTGGCTGTCAGGTTGTGTCAGCTGCCGGCAGGGTCTGTCCTGTTACCGTGATGTTGGTCCCTGCAAAGCTTTGGACAGCGGCATTAATTTGGAGATCAAACTTGGGGAGCAAAGAAGCTCTTGAAATTTCAACTCAAACTGATCTGGGCTCAGAATTTAACTTAGCAATGTGTTTTTCCTTCTTAGAATAAAACTAAGAAGTGTTTTCATGACTTTATTTTATTTTTAAGTATCCCACCATGTTAACACGTGAGGTCTGTGTCCTTCCATGTGTGCAAGAACCTCAGTCAATCCAGCTGTTCTCGTTTCCCACGAAATTTTGATGTGTAAAATGTAAACAGCAAAAAGGTGAAATCTCATTGTGGCATTTAGGAAAATTTTTCTGCAAGTGGCTTTTCTATGACATTGGGTATTGTCTAGATCTGTGTGAGGCCACAAGGTGTTACCCAAGTCAGGCTTTTTTATTCTTTTGGATCCCTGCATCCCTCTGTTTTATTCCACAAATAAACCAGATTTTGTTGTGGGGGGGTTTTGCGCATAGTTTTTTTCCCTTTCTTCCCCCCCTAGATTTCCACAATGTCTTTACAATTAAAAAACTCTTGTAATTTGCCTTTAAGTCACCCTGCAGCAGCTCCTCAAAATCTCCCATCCCTCTGACAGCGCTTTCTTTTGGTGGGCGGATGAGGAAAGGAGTCACTGGGTGAAGAGAGGCAAACAAGGAAACAATTCCAGCAGGATTCCTGCGTGGTTAGCAAAACAGGAGCTGCCATTGTCCGGCAGTGTCCTGCTGATCCGCAGGGTTTGTCCCGCTGAATGCCGAGGCCTTGTGGCTTCTGGGGTTTTTCCCTTACTCTTTCAAATAAAAGCATAGGCGGGGGACGCTCTTGACGGGCCCAAGGTTTTGTGGATTATTCGCGGACGAGTTTGAGTTGGTTCCCTTGTTCTGGGTGTGGGAACAGCTGCCTTTGGAGCTGCGGGAGATCCCGGGGGATCGGAGCTGCCGGGGCGGCGGGTCCTGGGGCTCGGGGTGTCCCTGGGGGTGTCCCCGAACACGGCCCGGCCTTCCACGCTGCTTTCCTTGACTTGCTGTGTTGCAGAATCCCCCGAGGTCCTGTGCAGCAGCCCCTCGAGGATCGGATCTTCACTCCGACCGTCTCGGCTGTGTACAGCACTGTGAGTATCTGCCGGCCGGGCTGGGACAGCGCCGGGGGGTCAGGTGGCTGTGAAAAAAACCGCTGCAAATAGAAACTGTGCAGTCAAAAGTGATACACTGGAAAAAAGGCAACTTCTTTTTGCCTCCTGAAATAAATGGTGCTCAAAAAGACCCTTTTGGTTGCATGTGAGTAGGAAAAGAAGGGAAGACCTTCTGGCTCTCCACAGCTCCCTGACAGGAGGATGCAGCCGGGGGAAGTCAGGCCCTGCTCCCAGGGAGCAAGGGACAGGACAAGGGCACACAGCCTCAAGTTGTGCCTGGGGAGGTTCACATTGGGTATTGGGAAAATCTCTTCGCTGAAAGCGTCATCAGACATTGGCACAGGCTGCCCCGGGCAGTGGTGGAGTCACATCCCTGGAAGTGTTCAAAAGATGTGTGGATGTGGCACCTGGGGACAGGGGCTGGGCGGGCATTGAGATATTGGTCGAACATTGGGCTTGATCTTGGAGGTCTTTTCCAACATTAATAATTCTGTGATTTTATGAGGAACGTTTCCTATTGCATGGGAGCAAGAAAGGAAGAAATCTTTAGAGGACTTGTGCGTCTGTTGCTATTTTGAAGTGTCTCTAGTTTTATTTAGCATATTGGAGAGTGAGTTTTCCCAACAGTGTCACTGGAATGACAGTGTTTTGGCCATATTTTCACTCTGGTGGCTCCATCTCTTTCCTTTCCCCTGCATCTCAAAGACTGATTTTTTTTGTATATTAGTGACTTCACATTTCTAATACCTCCTTATGAGAAAAATAATCAAGAAAGATTTGTTTTCATGTGAAACATTCCATTGCACAGAGGAAGAAATATTTGGATAGTAGATAGAGTATTTGGGATAGGTGCCTTTGGCTCACTGTCCTAGATGTTTGCAAATGTATAATATTGCTTATTGTAGAAATTTAGCGTAGAGACAGTGATGTTTATTTGTGAACACGATAGCCTTTTCTTTTTATTCATTTCTTTTTTCCCAATGGCAATAGCTGGAAGCCCAGGGTTATTTATAAGCTTTGCTAAATCAGCACAGCCCTGGGAAAGTCATATTTTGCTTTTCTGGTTGGGATAGTGCGAATATTTTTAATGTCAA
Source organism: Callaeas wilsoni (assembly GCA_013398955.1). Lineage (NCBI taxonomy): Eukaryota > Metazoa > Chordata > Aves > Passeriformes > Callaeidae > Callaeas > Callaeas wilsoni. Next base: position 109,758 of record VWPU01001899.1, on the reverse strand, counting down.
AAAACCCTGCTTTTAAGCTGCTCTTTTAATTATTTGGAAAACAGTAAGAAAAGCTGTAGATGGGATAGATTCACTGTATTTTATGCAGGAACATAAGCTGCTTATAGAAAAACATAAGCTGCTGTGCAAGGTTTTCTCCTTCTCTGTTTGCAGGAGTGACTGGGGATGGGGTTCTCGGCTCTGGCTCCCTGGGGGGACCTGGGGCTGGAGCATCTCTTGCCCAGAGAAGCTGTGGCTGCCCAATCCCTGGAAGTGTCCAAGGCCAGCTCAGATGGGGCTTGGAGCAGCCTGGGGTAGTGGAAAGTGTCCCTGCCAATGGCAGGGGTGGATCGAGATGAGGATGATTAAAGATCCTCCCATCCCAAACCATTCCATGATGATTTGATGATGATGATGATATTTAGCCCTTCCCTTTTTTGGATTGTAGAGGACTTCTCTGCTGTGTCTGTCAGGGGTGTTAAGCTGAGCTTTGGGCAGGATTAAGGGTAAAAGTGCTGCCAAGTGCCCGATGGTCTCAGAAATGCAGCAGCTCAGGTGGCTGTAGTGGCAGAAGGACTCAGGTGTGGCCATGGGTGGTCTGGTGGCCAGGGAGCCATGGATTCCCATCCAGGTGAGTTGGATGGTTGGGATACAGCTCTGGCAAGGGTTGAAGATTTTGAGGTTTGTGGCATTGACAAGAGTGAATCAAGAAACCCGAGCTGCAGGCTTTGTGCACCCTCTGTTCTCAGTATCTGATATATAAAAGTTTGTGTGCAGAAAAGCAAAACCAAAGGAACAAATTTAGAAGGAATCCTTCCCTGTGAGGGTGGGGAGGGCCTGGCTCAGGTTGCCCAGAGAAGCTGTGGCTGCCCCTGGATCCCTGGAAGTGTCCAAGGCCTGGTTGGACGGGGCTTGGAGCACCCTGGGATAGTGGAAGGTGTCCCTGCCCATGAAATGAGATGGTCTTTAAGGTCCCTTTCAGCCCAAACCATTCTGTGAACATAAATGTACAAACAGTTATAATAAATAATTCCATTTATATTATCTTTTATATACCCCATGCAACACTTAAAAAAACACTTTAAAAATATCTGAATTCCTTTAAAAGAAGGGGTTTTTTTTCAATTCTTTCCTCCCAAGATATAATGCAGATGCCTGTGGGGAAAATATGACTGTAAAAATTTAAATTAATGTAAAATAGAAAAAGTAACTGTGAAGAATGACCTAAAATAGCTTTTCAGTGTGGAAAAATATCACTCCTTGCTCTGTTGCAGGAATAGAAGACAGGGCTGGGAAGATCTCAGTTCCGGGATTTGAGAATGCACAAGTTTGAGAGAAAATTTCATGTTTTGGGGAAAGGAGAAAAATTTCTCGCCTGGGTTCCTTTCAGGCTTCCATTTGAAGCCCCAGGCAGATTTCAGATTCAGAGGGAGTCAAGGGAAAAATGAATTGAGATGGAAAAAGCACATGATGGGAGGGCCTTGACAAATTCATTCATGAAAGATCTCAGTGGTTTATTGCACAAGGAACAGCACCATGTGTTTAAGGCCTGGGTTTGCATTAAACAGTCATTTTTTATTTGATGAATTTGATACAATTTGTCTAGACTTTACAAAAATCCCCTAATTGAAGGTGAGGAAGAGCCCTGTGAGATCACAGAATCATGAAAGTTGGAAAAGACTTCCAAGATCTTCAAGTCCAACTTTCAAGTGCATCGTCAGTACCCAGGGACTGCTTTTTCCCTTTGGCGTTTTATTTGCTTGCAGATCCTCTGTGGGATTCCATGTGGATTATGCATCATCATTTCCAGAGATGGGTGTTTTTTCAGAGCATGGCTGGTTTGGGAAGAGGTCTGGGGTCCATAACCACCCACGGTGACTCTGAGCTGCCTCCGTGTTGTCCCTGTACATCGTGTGTGGGGTGGGAGGAGAAATCACCTGTGATATGGACAGCCCACAGATGAACTCCCAGTTTTTAGTTAGATAAAGATGAAAAATAATTCAATTATCCTTTCCATGCCTTTCCACATGCGTTATCAGGACCTTGGTTGCACATTCCAGAGCTCTTTTTTTCCCCACGGCTACAAAAATGGGAACGGAAAATAATGTGGCTTCCACTGTGAGCCCCAATAATAAAACTGAATCTGAGGACGAGTTTTCCTATAGGGCAGAGGTAGGAGGTGAGGAAGAGGCCAAGTGGGATGAAGTTTGTCTGAGAACTTGGAGATGCTCAAAATTCACAACAAGGCTTTGGTAGAACCTCTTTATCAAGGAAATCATACTGGTCTTAAAACCAAACCCATCTAAATTCATCATAAGTCATCTTTATTTATTTATTGTGACATCTTATACTGGGTGGGTTGTTGGTTTGGTTTTTTAATAGATAAATCCAGCAGTAAAATTATTTTAAAGCAAACCACAGTTAGAAATAATTATTTCAATGAACTAACCTTGTAATAATTTTCCCTCATCAATAATGGAGAATGCTCTATTGCAGAACTACTTTTTGAGATAAAGATTTGGGGGTTGTCCTGTAAGCAGCTTCTTGCCTAGTGTTTCCTAATCCTCTACACTGCAAGAAATGAGGGTGATTACTCGTGTGGCCTCTGAAAGATCCCAAACCTGCAGAGTTTGGAAGGGCATTAAAATGAAATGCTGTTTCTGTTGTAAATCATTTCAAAGAAATACATTCAAGAGAGTTTTTTGAGTTGGAGTTTTTTTGAAAGATGTAGACCTCTAACAGGAAGGGAGCTGCACAAAAGGTGGCTGTAAATCCCACCAGCCACCCCTATCCTGTGCCCAGGGGAATGGGGCTGATTCTATGGAAAATGAGATTACTGAGCAGAAGCAGACATGCTCTTCAAATTCAGCATGCGGCACAACTCTGGAATTGGATAAGAATAATGGTGTTCATGGACATCCAGTTTTTGCACAAATAACCGTTTTTGGCAGGTTATGGTGGATGTTTGTACCTGTCTTAGTAACACGTGATTGGAAGTGCTGAAGCTTGGACCAAAACTACTCTGGGATAAACTTTCATAAGCTGAGGAGCAACACTGAGGCCCTGAGCAACCTGGTCCAGTGGAAGGTGTTCCTGCCCATGGAATGGGATGAGTTAAAGGTCCCTTCCAACCCAAACCATTCTGTGCTTCTGTGAATGACTTCTGGATGTGAACTGATTAGGAGTGAGTGTTAACACGGTGTGTTTGTGTGGGGAGAAGTCACTTGGTCAGGTGCAGCCTGGAGCAGGGTCCCTTTGGCGGGGCTGGATCCAGCTCTCGTTGAAGCCACTCTTTAATTGCTATCCCCCGTGTGCCTTCGGAGCAGGTACCACCTCCTGTCAGGGTGCCCAGCTCACGCCAGCTAAGGGCAAAGAAGGTCACGGGGAAGTGAGGTGCTGAAGAACCCCCTTGTCCCAAATTTTCAAGGACTAAGGGGTTGACTCCGTCATTCACTCTCGAGGTGTTTGGTTGTTTTCTGTCCCGGAGTGCCCGGTGGTCCTTCTGAGTGTTTCACACCCAGCAGAGGTTCCGTGATACGCCTTCGTGTCCTCTAAAGGGATCTTCCCGCAGTGAAGAGAATCCTGTAGAAAAGGGATTAGGGAGGATTAGCTGCTCCAGCCACCCTGTGCTTAAAGGAAGGATCTGGGTCAGGAGGCCGATGCGGTCCCTGCCTGGCTGCCGCGGAGGCTGTGGAATATGCAGGAGGGAAGTTCAGTTCCTCATCCAGCCTAGAATCATGGAATGATTTGGATTGGAAGGGTCCTTAAAGCCCATCCAGTGCCACCCCCTGCCACAGGCAGGGACACCTTCCACTATCCCAGGTTGCTCCAAGCCCTGTCCAGCCTGGCCTTGGACCCTTCCAGGGATGGGGCGGCTGCAGCTTCTGAAGTACCTGAAACCAGGGACTTGGGTGGGGTAAAGAGTTATCCCAAAATTGTAAAAGATGCTAAATCCAAATGGTGTAAAAGATCTCAGAAAGAAAAGCAAGAATTCCAGACTGAGTTTTTATTTCATATTTCATTACCTGCTTCCTTTAAAATACAGGATTGAGGCTTCCAGAAAATTAAAATTAGCTCTTGCTACTCAGGGAAAATAGAAAGCGATGCCCTAGCAAATTAATATGTAATTTTGTGCGTCCATTTTTAGGAGAACAATTTAACCTATAGATTTAAGGAGGATATTTCCTTCCATACTCATCTCAGACCATTTAAGGAACAGCAAACCATACCCTGGGCTCTATGGGGGCAGACACCCCAGGAGTGAAGAGACTTAAGAGACTTAGACAGTCTCTACCTCATTGATTTGTTAAAAATTACTGAAAAAACACACAAATTCAGCAAGTTTGTCTTCCTTTACTCTCTGTTTACATTAAAATCAGTATCTTATTATTCAGTTTATTTGCAAATAATTTGTTGTAGGAAGAAGAAGGTGTGGAAACACCAACATTGCTGTAGCTGCTGAGAAAGGCTCTCTGTGCTTTTCCTTCTGCTGGAACAAACACCAGTCCTTGGTTTGGGTGCACTAAGCTAGACTTGGCTAACCTTAGGAGGTCCTGGAAGATCAGTGGTAGGCTCCTACGGGATACTCTCCAGGTGTGCTTTTGCTGAACTATCAAGCTGGTACAATTTTATAATTGTTCTGCTGCCTTTATTAGGCTTTCAAGCCAATTTTAGTAGGTCCAGACCTGTGTCTGTCATGTGTCTGTTGCACTGCACAAGGGTATCTCATGGACTCATTCAAGCAGCTGCAATTTTCCCCTCAGTTCAGCTTCCAGATTTCACATCCAGTCATGAGAGCATTCCTTGATGTCTTTCAGTAATCTCCAATTTAGGTTATTTTCCCCAAGGGAGTGCTAGAGTCACCATCTCTGGAAGCGTTCAGAAGGTGTGGGGATGTGGCACTTGGGAACGTGATTTGGGGGTGGACCTGGCAGCGCTGGGTTAATGATTGAACTCGATGATCTTGGAGGGCTTGCCAACCTTAGTGGTTCTGGGATTCTGTTTCATGATTCTATTTGCATGTTATAATTTCTGAGGAGGAGGACTGCTGGATGCTCGCAATGACCTGCATTATTGGTAGTGTCTCTGTCCCCGTTGTCAAAGCCCTGTGTGGACTTGGGTGCTGTTGGGTCAGAGAATTTTGGATGGCTCCAGCCTTAGCTGGAGCAGCGTTTGCACTGCTGAGAGCAGGGAGGTGAAAACTGGCAGTGGTTGAAGTCCCACTGCTGTCACAAAATAACCCCTATTTTCCGTCAAGAAGTGACATTCAAGGAGAATCCTGGTGAGGAGCACAGGCACAACCTGCTGCTGGGGCTGGTGATAGGAATGATTTCCTTGTATTTTGGGTTGTCTTTGCTCCCTCCCCCTCCCTGACAGCATTATTTGATATCTGTCACGATCCGTAGTCACTTCTAAACACCAAGTGCTGCACGACTGACATGGCAACTCTCTCAGGGTTGACACAGGAGCCATGGGAGAGACTTTAATTTTTTTGGGGATAGGCTGTGGAAAGTTTTGTGGAGCTCTCTGTAAGGCTGGCTCTGATTCAGCCGAGGCTGCGTGCACACACCTGCCAAGAGAGATCAGCCCAGAAAAAGAGATGATTCATCCCTGGCGAAGGGAAGGATCCAGTTGGGGACAGAGGATGAGGTTCTGTGACTGACCCACCCTTTCCTCTGATGAGCACTCGAGGGCTGTAAATCTTCCCACTGTGAAGGCTGCTGGCCCATTCCCAAGCCTGGAGCTGTGATTTCTTGGGATTTCGGAGCTGGCACAGCTGCTGTGGTGGCTTAGGAACTGTAACGACAGGCGTGGACACTCTGAGTGCGATAAAGGGACTTGGAAAAAGCATTTAAGTGGTGAACTCCGTGACTTCTGCTCTCTTGGAGCCTGGAGCTAACACTCCGTTAAAGGAGCCAGGAATTTCCTTCTGCTTTCTTTACCCTGCTAAGGACATTTATGCACATGTTGGCCTGTGCAGTGCCAGTGACCTGTGTGGGCTTCAGGTGCCTTTAGCGCAGACTGAGGAATGTTAGATGGGATATTGGGAAGAAATCCTTCTCTGTGAGGGTGGGGAGGCCCTGGCACAGGGTGCCCAGAGCAGCTGTGGCTGCCCCTGGATCCCTGGAAGTGTCCAAGGCCAGGCTGGACAGGGCTTGGAGCAACCCGGGATAGTGGAAGGTGTCCCTGCCCGTGGCAGAGGTGGGACTGGATGGATTTAAGGTCCCTTCCAACCCAAACCATTCCATGATTAAGTGGTCTTTTCAGCAAACAAATAAATGAGAAAAGGTCAGTGAGAAGCAAATGCTGAATTTCAGTAGTGTGAGTTTTAACCCAATCTGCCAAAATTTAATTGTGTTGAACTGCCAGAGGTGTCACCCAATAGTTATGTGACCCTTTTTTTCCTTTGATTCCCTTTTATTTTACTATAGCCACTCTCTAAAATATATTTAAAACAGTTCCATCACGGAGATAGTACAGTGGAGCAAATATTTGTGTGCCATGAAAAAATTTTCTAATATTTTGCTTAATGTGTTTTGTTGAGTATTTTTTATAGAAGCTGAGAAAGGAGATAAACATATGTAAGAATTGCTTTGCTATTTCATTCTTTGCTTGTGGCAAGCCCTGCAGATACCATGACCTCTCTGCAGTCCTTTATTTTTCTTTTTTGGAGAGGAGTATGCAAGTGTCCCCCTTACTTTGTTGCTTTTTGTCCCCTTGCAAAATCCTAATATTTTTTGATATGACTTCTCATAGGTCCCATTTCCACCAGTGACTCCAGCTGGTGCTCTGATTTTTTGATCCTTCCCCGTTTTCCTGAATCACATAAATAGTTAAATAATTTGTGCAGTGTTTCACTTAGATAAATATATATTATTTTATCTCTCTAGATTTGTACAGTGGAGTCTCTGCAGACTGATTACTAATGTAATGTTTTACTAACAGTTTATCTCCACACAGGTAACACAAGTAGCAAGACAACCGGGTCCTCCTGCCCCATCCCCTTACACTGCACATGAAATAAATAAGGGACACCCAAATCTTGCTGCAACGCCACCGGGACATGCATCGTCCCCTGGGCTCTCACAGGTAAGACCTGGCGTTGGAGCAGAGCATTCCCAGCCTCCCCCTTTTCCTCTTGTCCCATTCTCAGCTTCTCTGCTCAACAATTGACTGAGTCGTGTTGTCTGTGACCAGCGTAGAAGTAAAGAGTGTGGCTTGAACCTTGCAGTGACCTATAGGCAGCACTTAGATTAGCACACCAGTACTATAAATTGGTATTTATAAATTAAATACAAGTTTATTAGACATTAGTTCCTTGTGGAGTCTGTAAGGGAAACTAAAAGCAACTTGAAAAATTAGAGAAAATAATAGTTGATGAGGAAGAATATGTTTTGCTGTTGGATCAGGCAGTTTGGAGCATGGCCTGACTTCCAGGTTAAACACCCTAAAAGTGCCCTGTGTCCTCTCTCAGGGATTTTCCATGGAGAGTTTTGTACAGGATGGTGCAGTTCTGTAATTCTAAGAAATGGGTCAGGAAAATGAGTTGCACAAATGATTGCTCATAAAAGAGACAAGACAAAGGGCTGGTTACAGAAAAGTCCGGAATGGGAGATAAATGGGAGTTATAATAAGAATGGAGAAATAGAGTTTAGTGAGATATGTGGAATGAATTGGTCTCTTTGTAGCCTCTCTTAGATAAATATTCTGCAGGGCTGACTTGAGAGTGGAGAAGCTTATCTGAAAGAGAAAGGGGCAAAAGAGGCAGGTAATGGGGCGTGGAGAAAAGGGAGATAAAAGATCCTGGGATGGGGAAAGTGGGATGTGTAAGGAATGAGGTGTGAGATAAAGGAAAGCCTGATGTTCCCTTTGCTCTTGATTAATTTATACCTGTGTGGATCAAGCAGGAAGGCCTGAGCAGGTCAGCTGTTAAGGAGAGTGGGTTTGTTCTGAGCAAGGGGAGCAGGATGAGAGGCCGAGGGTGGATTGGGAATGGAGAGAGCCTCAAGTTGATCCAAGCCCCCCTGCCAGCCTCTGAAACATTAAACTGCAGCTGACCTTCCAGGCCGGGAATGCCTGGAAACAGGTCATGGAAGGAACACTGCACCTGAATGATGCGCATTTTAGATAAAATATAGTGGGGAAAGTGAAACTTGTGGTTATGTTTGGGAATGTGCAGATGTTCATCCTCTGTGGAGTGGGAGATTAGAGGTTGAAGTGTCTCTGGCAGGCATTAGTGGTGTTGGAGCTGTTCCTTGCACTCTTGCTGCGGGGTTGTTGGAAGTAAGGGCTTTGGGTTGAGGACTGAGGCTCACGGAACAGGGAGGACACAGCAGAGTTGCAGAGCAAACCCTCAGATGCTGCCTGGTTTTTGTCATGGATCAAGACGTTCCTTCCTGGTAAACCTCATCAACACAGAGAAGCTACTCATGTGGCAGAGGAGAGGGAAAGAAGAGAACTTTCTGGGCAGCCTCTTTAAATCTATTCTAATCAAGGGATTTCTTTTCTTCCCTTAATATTTTCCTATTGAGTGAGTGCATCCATAGAGAGTGGGCTCTGTGCCAAATCTCCAGCCAGCTGGAAGGTGCTGCTTTCCTGTTCCGTTGGCTCTTGGAAGTGAGGGTCAGCTTGTGTCCCTGCCGTGCGGCGGGAGTGACCTCAGAGCCTCTGTGGCAGCCGAGGGCCCTCGGGGGCTCCAGAGGGTGGCCGTGTTCCCACTGTGAGCCAGCCCTTGTGTGCTGAAGGACAGGGAGGAACAGCAAGACCCAGGGTTTACGAGGCAGGTGAAGCCTCGGGCATTGTGGGCTTTTGGGGCCAGAGAGGACTGGGGTCTGCAGAGCTTTTCCCCAGGTGATTCCTCCCGAGGGGGGATTCAGCAGTGAAGCAGCACAAATGGTTCCTGTTCATTCCCAGCTGGTGTCAGCACTGTCAGGGCTCCCCTCAGGAACCTTCTCCTTTGCAGGTGAAGGTTGGGAGGTGATGCCAGGTTGGACAGCGCTTGGAGCAGCCTGGTCTGGTGGAAGCTGTCCCCGCTCATGGCTGGGGAAGGTTTGGAACAAGCTGATCCAGCCCAAACCATTCAGGGATTCTGTGAAGAACCAAAAAGCAGGTGCCTGCGCTTGAGACTCCAGTAAGGGTTGAAAGGGGGTCAAAGCCTTACAGAATAACCTGTCCCCAGGGACAGTTTTCCGTACCTCTGAACTATTAGAGATTTGGGTAAATTTAAATTCTGAATATTCTTCTGTGTATCTCACTTGGACCCCTGTCAGGAGTTGAGTTTCTGTGTTATGTTATGGTAAGAAATTCCCAAGCTAAGTGGAGATTTGGATGAAAGTTTAACCTGTTCATTGCGTCTGTGCTTTGTCTCCCATGGGCTTCAAGGAACACCCTGGTGCTTGTATTAAGAATGAGGTGACTGGAAGTTTCCTCTTTCCACGCCTCTTGTAGTTTGTGAATTTCCATCATGGTTTCGTTTGTTTGCCTTCTTTTAGAAAGTGATGAGAGAGTAATTTTTGAGTAATTTTGTCTGATTCTTGGACACCTTAAATCCTGCTGTTTCCCTTTAGAGATAAAAGGACCCAAGCTGACATGGGATTCAGATGAATGTATTATTATTAATTCCTTTAACAGCAATACACCACAAATAACAGTATTTTACCCACCCATGCTGTGTTGATGATTTAACACTGAACAAAGGTTGTCTTTGCCTTTGTCCAGTCATGCCTAATGTAGCGAGGGAGTGTTTGTGCATAAAAGATAAGGACAAGACCACTTCATTTGAATTAAGAGTCTGATTAAGGGTCATTGATTTCTCCATCAGACCCTTGAATTAATAATTACTCGTAAAAGTGAGTCTTTCCAAGGTAATGACTGCTTTTGAGGCAGTAGTGAGTGAGAATACTGGTGGATGTTTTAGGCTTTGGATGTCATTTGGTACTAAATGGAGTTTGGGCAGAGACAGAATGTGTGTCACTGCTAGTGTGGGCAGATTGCTCTGAGCGCTCAGCCTGGGCTCATGAGAGTCACTCCTTGCTGTTACCCAGGTGGGATCTCAGCATCTCCTTAGGTTCAAAAGTTTCTTGAAGTGGAGATCTCATAGAGCCACGGAATGTCCTGAGCTTGAAGGAACCCGCAGGGATCATCCAGTCCAACGCCTGGCCCTGCACAGACACCCCAAAACTCCCACCCTGGGCATCCCTGGGAGCAGTGTCCAAACATTCCTGGAGCTCTGGCAGCCTCAGGACTGTGCCCATTCCCTGGGGAGCCTGGGCAGTGCCCAGCACCCTCTGGAGGAGGAACGTTTCCATGATATCCAACCTAAACCCTCCCCTGACACAGCTCCAGCCACTCCCTCAGTCCTGTCCCTGGTCACAGAGCAGAGATCAGAGCTGCCCCTCAGGAGGAGCTTTAGCTCCCAACGAAGTCTTCCCTCAGGTTCCTCTTCTTCAAGCTGAACACACCAAGTGCCCTCAGCTGGTCCTCGTGTGGTGCCTCCAAACCCTTCACCCTTGGCAGAAGCCATGCTCAGAAGGAGAATGAGGGTTAACAAATGCTTTGGTTCCACTAGTGACCCCCTCGCTGTCCTGACTGCTCCAGCACTGCCTGTCCCAGCACGTCTGGGGGCTAGGAGATGAGGTAATATCTTGAATTCTAGTAAGTGATAAAAGGAATTGCTGGCCCTTACCGGAACTCCAGAATCTGGAGCAGTTCACTGTAAGTCTGTGTGTGTTAAGATGACGGCATTGTGCAGAGTGGTCTGAAAGGCAGAGTTTGGGAACCTGGGATCAGGGAAAGTATGGGATATTTAACCTGAAAAGTCAGGTGCAAGTGAATGTTGTACCTTTGCTTGGTTTCCTTTAGCTTTATCTAAACAGACAGAAACAGCTGGTGCTGTGGTGCTGTGTTTGAGTGGCCCTTTCTCTTACTCCACTGTTTCCGTCTGACGTAGCCAAAACAAGAGCATGGCTCCCTGTTCTCCCTGTTCCACCTCCTCCTCCGAGGGCTTTCCTAATGGACACCCTCCTGCACTTTGCTGCCCTTCAGGATTAGTTTGTGCAGCACAATGAGGAGATCTTGCCAGCGATGTGGAGCAGTCCCACACTCCCATCTCTGCTTCCCAAATTCCAGGGCCTTGAAATCATAGTGCTGCTCTCGGGAATGTGCTGAACTCTGGTGCAGGGGAATGTGCAGCACATGCTGCCACAGTGATGTTATGGCCAGATGTGGCCCCAAGTACATAAAATTTCATATTCCTGTAGGGTTTTGCATGTTTTTCCCTCATTCCGACAGGGAGAGGAGGGAATCGGCCCCTCTGCCTCCTCTCCTGGCTTGAGGCTGCACAAGGGGCTGGTTTGACATAATTCCGTTTCTCAGTGTGCGGAGGAAAGGAGAAGCCACTGGAGAAGGAGCAGAGCAGTTCCTCCTTGGATATGGCTCCCAGAGTAGGTTATCCAGAGCTCAGGCAGGGCCTGGATTGGCAGTCAGGCACCATCCTGTGATGGATGGGAGAATCCAGAGAAGGCTGAGAGCATTCCCAGAGCCCTTAGCAGAGAGCAGCTGAAATGCTGTAAATTTGCCCCATTCCAGCTGTGCCTTACAGTGATGAATGGGGCAGCCATGGTAGAATGGGATAACAAGAAAGCAGAGCACTTCCAGGTCAGCTGGGCTGGGAGCAGCAGGAAAGAGCTTCCCTCTGTCCATGGAGTGAACAGAGGAGGAGAGGGCTCCTCCAGAGGCAGCGTGCAGAGCTTAGGGCACCAGGGGAAGACAGTTTCATCCCCCTCATGACCTGGAGTGTTTTGGAGGATCCCAAGGAACAAGTGCAGTGTGTTCTAGCATGTGAAGGTGAGTGGTTTGGATAAGACTCTTGGCTTTCTCTGCCTCAGCTTTAGAACTGCAGGCTCCAATGGGCTGCTGAGGGATTCTCTTAGTACAGGCTCACAGTTTGGAAGCACCAAGCGATTGCACTTGGAACAAATTGCCAGGAATTTCCTCTGTAATCAGGGAGAGCTTCAGCTCTCATTAAGAACATGCTGTGCACTGAGCAGATCGGCGTGGCCTGCCCACGGCTGCCTCTTGGAATGGGCTGGAATGCTGGCATGCCCAGGGAGCAGAGGATGCCACAGCATTGATGGGGACCTTCCTCTAGAGCTGTCGTAGTTGTGGACATCTCTCACCTGCTCCTAAAAAGGTTGAGATACACCCAAGTGAACAAAAGTGCAAGAGGGCTGAATTCTCTGAATCTTGGTGCATGGAGACCTTGACTTTTAGGTGGCTGATTTAAATCCAGAACAGATTGTACCAGCTGAAACTTGTTACCATCTGGTTCTGTGTCTGAAGTGAAGAGAGTTTTGTGGTCTCATTCTGGTCCTCAAAAATGTCACCATCGTTAAATTAGCATTTGTAATAGCAGGGAGACATTCCTTAGTACCTTCAGGTCTGGGAATGTGTGCCAGGAAGCAAGTCTGCCTGCCATCTGTGGCATGTTTATTAGGCAATCCCCAAGCCCCTCTTACAGGATCTTGGATCCTTTCTACAGGAGCTGGAATAATCCTGTTAGAACCATGATGTTTATTCAATACTTCCATCTTCTGCAGCCCAATTTGAGATGCTTTTAATAAAGAGATGTTTATTAAGGGATTGGAACAGAAGGAGGGATATGATTTAATTGTAAGCTCACCCATTGGTACCCTGGGGTCAGTCAGGTGGCCTGGGACACAGAGAGTGTTACTCCTTGTTCTCTCCTCGTGTTGGAGGCAGCTGCCTTTGGAGTCTGGTTGCTTCATGTTAAACTCATCTTCCTCCAAATTCTGGTGACCAGGGACAGAACTGAGGGAATGGCTGGAGCTCTGCCAGGGGCTTTAGGTTGGCTATCAGGGGAAGGTTTTTCCCCCAGAGGGTGCTGGGCACTGCCCAGGCTCCTCAGGGAATGGTCATGGCCCCGAGGCTGCCAGGAGTGTTTGGATACTGCTCCCAGGGATGCCCAGGGTGGGATTGTTGGGGTGTCTGTGCAGGGCCAGGGGTTGGACTCTGATCCTTGTGAGTCCCTTCCAGACCCATGATTCCTCATTATTTGGGTCCAGATGTGCTTTGCTAGAAGGAAATAGTTGGCATAAAATCAGGTAACAAACTTCCACTGCCCCTGGGGCACAAGGGGCATCCAATTTTATTGTCTCATTGAGATAAACCCCTTGTCCATCATTTTCTGTGTTCAGGAGCATTGTTGTGGATCCCTTGATCTGAGTTGGTCTCCAAGCTTTGCAGGGAGCTCTTCCCCCAGAGAACTTCTCTGTGTAGGAACCTCCTTGTTTTGTGTAAGGTGCCGTTATAGCCAATTCCCTGCTGGTTAAAACCACCCGGAATCCTGTAACTCGTATGGTTGTCAGTCAGGGTATTTATTCATGATGTAGACACAGAATGAAAGATTAAACTCTCCTTGTAATAATGAAGAAGTTGGTGCTGGACCAGCTGAGGGAAAATGTTGCCTGTTTGTGCTGCTCCTCCAAGCAGCAGATTCCAGTTTATTGGATCTTCTCTCCATTCCAGATAATGAGAATAAAGCAAATTTAAACAACTCAACTCCTGATAGTGTTTTGTGAACAATAAACCTACCTAAATAACCAGATTAATATGTAGTAACGGATTTTTTTCTGAACAGTCAAGAGTTTGACCTCTTTTCCTTCTCACTTCTTTCCTTGTGCTTCCTTCTGTACATCCAAGTCAGGGTTCATCCCAGCACATTTCCAATGCGTTTTGCAAATTCCAGGCTTGCAGGAATATGTGACTGCAGGTGGAGATTTGAAACTACAAGTTATTTAAAAGCTGATAAATCCAGAACTGTAATCTTCTTTTGGCCTTTGTGTTCAAGACCTGCTGGAAGTGCAGCTGAACCCTCTGGTTTGTAATAGGATTAGAAGGTTTTTGATTGGGTTAATAATGCTGGGAATATTTCCTCCTAGAATGTATTTCTTTATTTTTGGTTCATTACTGTGCTTTTTACCTCATTAAGTTAAATCTGGGCAAATCTGGCTGGAAACATCAAACATGTCTTGTGTCTCAGTGCCTTTGGGCTTCAGGGGCTTCTGTATGGGGATGCTCAGCTTCATGGGTGTCTTCTAATTTGGGAGAGCATCTGGGTATAGGAGCTGCAGGAAGGGAGAGTTGGGAAGGCATAATGTAGCTTCAGATGCTGATTAACACTATTAATTTTAATTATTTAACCTTGGAAGTAGTTGGCTTTCATAAGGTGCAGCGTCGGAGGGATGTATGAATTAGTTTTCGTATTTGTGCACTTAAGAAGGACAGAAAGAGCCTTTAATTCTTTTTTTTTCTATCAAGGAAAGTAAAGAAAGGAAAACCCATTACAATTTTATCATGTAAGTGTGCAAAGAAAATATTACAGCACAAATACTGAGTCTAGTTAGGACTAGGTCTGGCTTTAGACCCACCCCTCATCTGCCTCATAGAATCCTATCACAGAATCTCAGGATGGTTTGAGTTGGAAAGGATTTTAATCTCATCCCATTCCACCCCCTGCCATGGGCAGGGACACCTTCCACTATCCCAGGTTGCTCCAAGCCCTGTCCAGCCTGGCCTTGGACACTGCCAGGGACCCAGGGGCAGCCAAAGCTTCTCTGGGCCAGGGTCTCCCCACCCTCACAGGGAAGGATTCCATCCCAGTATGCCATCTAACCCTGCCCACTGGCAGTGGGAAGCCGTTTCTTCTTGTCCTGGCACTCCAGGCCCTTGTGAAAAATTCCTGCTCTGAGAGGTGTGTTTAATCCTTCTCCAAGCGGTCTGGTTTGCCCAGTGGGGAGAGGAGCATTTTTCTACTGCTGCTTTAGCTTTTCCTCTCCGGAGTAGCTGTGACCTGGCTCCGAGTGTTCCCTGGCCCTTCCACCCTGTGCAAGTACAGGGATTTGGAATGGGAAAGCTCTCAGTGAGTGTCTTGGCCACACAGCACATCCTGGCTGCTGCGCGAGCGGAAGCGGCTTTGTTTGGCGTGTGAGATTATTGGGAATCAAAAGCACTTTTAAACTTGCCAGAAACTTGGTTTCGAGGGGAATGAAACAGCATTTTTAATAGAAAATCAGACTTCTCTGTAGCTGTTTAAAAATTCTCCAGATCCCTTTCTACAGGACTCTTCCACGTGTGTTTTTCTATTCTCACAGTCGCGTGCCCTGGGCTTTATTTTGGTGCTTTTCAGACTTGCCACTTGTTGAACCACATTTTTATTCATAATATAAAAAGACAAAACAATACAAGGCAATTTGCCATTTTCTTACATTTAATAATTTCAATTCTGGAATTCCTTCTGTAATAGTACCTTCTGTTCCATGCAATTTAATGGATGTTTTCTTGCATGCTCCAGAAAATACACAGTTTTTAAACAAACACCATGTGTTCCATAAAGCACCAGAGTCAGCACAAAAGTCAGGGCTTTACATAGCCTACGTTTTGTAAGCACAGAGGGCATAGAATATCCCTGCAGCCAGAGAAATCGGGGAGATGGAGCCCTGGAGTTCCTGGAGTCCACCATTAGCTGTTGCGTCAGACTGGGAAACAGAGGAATAACCTCTGGAGCCATTTAACCTGCAGCAGGGACGGCCAAATTCCAGAGGTGAGGCTTTGACTCCATAAACAGCCTGGTTCTCCTGCCAGCTGATCTCTCACTGTGCTGCTTTCCATTGAATAACAAAGATGACGGAGCCGTAATTCCACTCCCCGCAGCCTGGAAGGGTTGTGCCCGTGTTCTCCACAGATCCCTCCTTATGGTGCCATTAAAAACGCATAATTTATTTACTTGTTTTAACTTTGTGCAAATTCAGACACTTTATATGTAGGGTATTTCTGGGCTTCAGTGTAATTCAGTAAAACTTGAATATTTTATTTGATTGCTGCCCTCAAACAGGTGAAAGTTGGAAGAGACCTGGGATCATTGGGTCCGGGTGTCTGCTCCGAGCTGGATCAGCTGGAGCAGGTAACTCTGGGCCACCTCCCCCTGGGTTCTGAGTATCTCCAAGGATGGCAACGTCCTCAGGGATATCAGATGACACAGTTTTTGAGCTTCTTGTTGGCTTTTGGAAGAAAATAGGAGGAAAGTTTCAAAGCTGCTGATGCTGTTTTGATGTGGAATGGGGTCTTGGCTGGTTGAGGTTGTGTTCCTGAGAACAAGTATTTGTCCTCAAAGTCGATGCTTTTGTTAAAATGGGAGGCAGGTTTATAGAACAAGTGAAAGGCAGTCTGTGAACTCAAGGGTGTCTCTGCAGACAGTCCCAGCTCTGCTTTCAGCAGTGGAGATGTTGGAATTCTGCCCTCAGCACACACATGCACTTCCATATTTTTGAGTACCTTTATTACAGAAAATGCCAGTTTACTTAATTACATAATGGTCATTAGCAGACCACCACAGGCTGTGAGCCAGGTGCTGCAGCCAGGGCAGGGCCTGGCAGTTCAACCTCAATGAGGAGCCAAGTGAAGCCACAGCAGTTTCCAGATGTTATCGAATGATTTCCTGTGACGTTATCCGTGGCCTCACACCTTTGTTAGCAGCAGATTCCATGCTGATGGATTTAAAAATGGCTTTGGGAGGGAGCAGCCACCAGCAGGACACCTGTCCACCCCAAGGCTCAAAATCACACTGATTTCGGCCTTTCACTCTGGGTCCTCTGATGTGTCTGGAGTTCAACAGGGCTGGAGCCTTACCTGGGAAGGAGGAAGAGGATTCTTCCCTGACTCAGGCTGGGTGTTCTGTTTGCAGACTTTTGCACCGCAGTGAGGGTCGCATACACCCAGTAGAGCTGAGGAGAAAATCACTGAAACCCAGAATGGTTTGGGCAGGAGGGACCTTAAAGCTCATCCAGTCCCACACCTTCCGCTGTGCCAGGCTGCTCCAAGCCCCATCCAGCCTGGCCCTGGGCACTTCCAGGGATCCAGGGGCAGCCACAGCTTCTGTGGGCAGCCTGTGCCAGGGCCTCCCCACCCTCATGGCCAGGAATTCCTTCCCAATATCCCATCTAACCCTGCCCTCTGGCAGTGGGAAGCCGTTTCTTCTTGTCCTGTCATGCCAGGGTTTTGTCCCAAGTCCCTCTCCAGCTCTCCTAGAGGCCCTTTAGGCACTGGAAGGGGCTCTGAGGTCTCCCTGCAGCCTTCTCTTCTCCACGTGAACACCCTCAGCTCTCCGAGCCTGGCTCCAGAGCAGAGGGGCTCCAGCCCTGGAGCAGCTCCGTGGGCTCCTCAGGACTCACTCCAACAGGTCAAGAATGTGCATCTTGTGTCTGTATGGTCCCTGGCACAAACAGTCTTTGTCCAGGTGACAGCAAACCATGTTCCCTTCACCATCTTCCCTTGGAGACAATCTCATTGTCCATGTTAAAGTAGGAAAAGTGCCTGTAGCTCTTTGGATGTTACCTGGGACTCAGTTTCCCTGTTCCTTGCTGCTTTGCCCACTCAGATGTGTGACATGAAAACATGTAAAACCATAAAAAAAGATTGTTACAAATCTAGCTGTGCAGGTAATGACACAGGTGATGTATCCTGAGACAAACTGCTGCAGAGGAAAAAGAGGAGAGAGAAGAGTAATTCCTCCTGGGTCAGGATATTTGTATCCTTTTAAAGGCCGAGCTTAATCACAGAGTCCCAGACTGGTTTTGGTTGGGAGGGACTTTAAAACTCATCTTGTTCCACCCGTGCCATGGGCAGGGACACCTTCCACCAAAATGTTAATATTTACCAAGAAGAGGAATTCCCTGAAGGCTGGACTTACGGAAAAAGAGTGAATAAACCACTGTACTTGTCAGGAGAAGGGCAATGAGGATGCCAGCTACCTCTTCTCTGCATCTTCTACTTGTCTGCAATTTGTTAAACTCCTGAAACCAGACAAGACACCTGGAGCTGAGTCCTGGCATTTTGAGGAAATAGCTTTAGAAAAAACCTACATATTTAAATAAACTCACTGAACAGTCTCAGTTCCTGTTTATTCTGTGCCTCCACCCAGATCCAAACCTCAGAACTTCCCGGTAAATCTGATGTGCAGAGATTTGGACCATGTCTCACCCTGGTGCCATCCCAGCCCCTCCATCAGGAGCAGAGTGTTTGCGCTGGAATTGTGTTAAATTCTGTTTTTTACGCGGAAGCTCTTCATCTGCATGACTTGTCTGGTTTCAGAGAAGAGCTCTGGTCCTTTCGTCACTGATTTTAATGGGACTTTGAATATTCCAGGTATTATATACCAATATATGCAGGAAAACTGTTTCTCAGGTGCTGATGCACCCTGCAGGGGAGCAGCCCTGGCTTAGAGAGGCAGCAGAGTAGAACTGCTGCGTATTTTTGTTTTGCAGCAGTGCCCTGGTGAGGACGAGCTGATTTCAGTGATTCTGGATAATTTGCAAATGAGCTGCTTAAAAAATGTGATATCCCTGGTGTGACAGGTACCTAAAACCTGCACATTTGAACACGTAGCTGTGAATGGGGATTCGTGTTTAAGCAGAAGGATCTGAGAGTGTGTGTGATGATCATTGAAATATCGTTGAAATAATGAAAGGCAAACCAGGAGCGTTTAGAGGTGAATTGTCCTTGTTTAGTGGTTTAATCATTTGTTTGGCTATTTTTAAAGTGGGAATAATTCACAGGAATAGTGGGAGAATATGCATTATGCATATGTAAAATGCTGAAATGTGTAAAAAAGGCTGAAATGAATAAAATTAATAATTCAGGTTTCTCCATCATCATCTGTAATATTTGCAGATGGGCTGGATCTATATGTTACAGATACTCTGGAGTTTTTCCTGCCAGCAGCTTCCAAGCCTGTTCTGCTGAGTGCAGAGCACACCAGGGAGGAAAAAAGCAAGGCAGACTTGAATTATGTGATTGCCAAAATAATGGCAACATTCAGATGTGTCCAGAAGAAGTGCAGGAGCAAGTGATGCCCTCTTTGTGGTCAGATGCAGGAGGTACCTGAGGCTGATCCTGCGAATCTCCAGAGCTTGGTGACATAGTTACAAAGTGGTTTATTTTGTCCCTTAATACTGATTTTAGGTCAAAAGCTGCTCTACCCCATGTTCAGTGATCTCTACTGCAGCTCCTGGGAGTGTGGTAAGGGAGACAGGGAGAGCAGGAACTTCTTTGTGCCTTTCCCTGGATGCTGCCAGTGTTCCTAAGGCAGCACCTGGATGGAAGAGGAGCCTTTCATTGGCCACGTGTCTGTGGGAGGAGGAGATTCTGGGCTCTTCTGGGATGCTCTGGCTGAGGCTATTTTCTTTGCCTTCAATAACACAGCTTTTCACATCAGATAAAAAGTAAAATCTCACTGTAACCTTCAGTCTTCGGAAGCTTTGTGCATTTTCGCAGGAACGGGAGCAGCCGCCTCTGGGGAGGCCAGGAAAGCCTCTTCCCCCGGCACTGAGTTTGTGCTGATGCACCTTTCTCAGAATCCAGAGCATGCAGAAACCAAAGCCTGGGGGAAATCAAGGTGCTGGGTGTGAGTGAGGAGGGGCAGCCTGAGGAGCTGCTGTTCTGGCCTGCGCTGCCTGCCGGGAGTTCATTAGGAAGAAATGAAGATACAGGGTTTAAATTATAATCCTCTTACTTTCCCAGAGCGGAATGCCCAGAGATTTCTCTCATTGGAGGGTTGCAGTTGTTTGTGTTGCAGTGATTGAGTTGTCACAGTGATTGGGTTTGGGGCTGTGGGAGGGCAGAGCCAGCCCAGCTTCACAAAGAAATGATGATTCACAATTAAAAGCCACATCCTTGCTGTCACCATCCCTCCACACTTGTGAGCCGAGTGATGGGTTTTGCTGCTGTGGGGGATTTCTTCACCTGCATGTGAGGCCAAATTCCTGCTGTCCAGGCCAATGATCCAGGGGAAAACTCTGCAAAAGCAGGCTGAAGGGCTGCTGCATCAACACAGCCGGTCCCGTGCTTCTTTTGTGGTTTTCCTCAATGAAAATAGTTCAGCAACTGGAAGGAAAACCAAGTCTGCTTGTTAAAAAGAGAGATAAAGAGGAGACTCCTGTGCAATAAGCTCCCTTTCCTGTACCTTGCTCCAGGGGCAGCTGCCTTTGGTCTTAGGGGCTTGTGTGAGTAAGAATTTATAAATCTAGGGACAGGACCCTTATAAAGGACAGTATAAAGAACACTGACTGTGCTTCTGAGTGCCCAGCTGTGGGGTTTGAATCAATATTTAGCATTTAACCGGGTCAGGGAACGGCTTGGGAACAGACCAGTTCAGGTTTTATGCAGAAATCCCTGTACTGCTGGAGAAATGGGGATGGGCTGGGGGTGTTGTGTTGTTTGGGGAAAGAGATGGATCTCATAACAATTTTATCCTGTTTACAGCCAGTGCATATTTTTGATATTTTATGTCTTGACATAAAATAATAACAAGGTATTTTTGAAAATGTGTGTGGTGGCACTTGGGTGAGTTTTTAGGTGGGTGTTCTCCATCAGTAGTGCAGTGATACATGAGATATAATGAGATATAAAACCACCTGGGCAAGGGACCATAGTTTTTATTCCCCTGCAGCACCACGTTGGTTTGTGGCCATGCAAAAAAAGCCTTTTGGGGCTGCCGTGGGACAGCCGGGGGCCGCCTGTGGCCCCAGCAAACCCTGCGCTGTTCTGAAGTGTTTCGCTTACTCTGTCATGTTCTTCCCAAGAGATTTAAGCTCTGTGCTGGTGTCCAGGGAGAGCCGGAGCCGTGGCTGTGCCGGTGGGGCTGGGAAGTGACTGGGAACGAGAAGGTTTCCTCCCCAAGGTGGGGCTGGGAAGTGACTGGGAACGAGAAGGTTTCCTCCCCAAGGTGGGGCTGGGAAGTGACTGGGAACGAGAAGGTTTCCTCCCCAAGGTCACCGCAACAGCGATGGGAGCGGCAGCGAAGCTCCTGAGTCACGGTCATGTGCTGGAGCTGCGAGTCCAGTTCTCCTCCTCGTGTGTAACCTCAGTAAATATAGACCCAGCAACCTCTTCCCCCTCTTCCCTGAGTCTGGAGAGGATTCGGGAATCAGCCACAGGGATTAACCCCTTCCCAACCAACCCAGCCACAGAGCTCAGCAAGTGACACCTTTCTGCCTGGGGCTGGAAGGGTTTTGTTCCCAAAAAATTTTTCCAGAGGCAGAGCTGGGTGACTCAACTCTTTTGAGCCTGATGTGTGTACTTTGCCTGTTTATTCCCAGGACGGGCAGTCCCGAGGGAGTCATGTTACGCTGCAGGCTCAGTGTTTATTAACCAGCTCGGGGCCTGAGCTAAGAATAACTTTTTTCAGTTGTTTTGTTGATAGTGATTATTTTTCCTTGCTTAGCACAGGCAGCAGCTTGAGGTGGAAACAGCCCAGAGAAAGGGTTTTCCCAGCAAGTTGTGGGAATACATAAACACTCAGCTATTATCACCTTCCTCCCCTGAAGAGCCACAGCTGAAATATAAAATCAGGAAGGTGAGAGCTTTAAGGGAAGCAAATTGCTCTGTCTCAAAGTGGAGCTGCTCAGCATTGCTCTGTCCTCTTCCAGCAGTTATTTGAACTTCAGGGATTCAATCCAGCGTTTAGGTGCTTCAGAACCAACATTTGTCTACAGAGCAGTACTTGCTTCCCTGCTTTCCCCTCCGTGGGGGTTTATTTAGGGGAGTTTTGGAGCATTTCCTTGCTGATCTCTTCGTTCCCTCACCCCATCCTCAGCATTCCAGCCCAGGTGCACAGAGCCCTGTGTGTCTGCACGTGACCACGTCACTTTCTGTACCCATTTAACTGCTTGGCACAGAAAAAAGCCCTTTGACAGATTAATAGATGCAATGCTTTAATCAGCTGATGTGTATGAAAAGCAGCAGAGTGCTGTGATTTATTCTGTTGGATCTTTGATAGTTTATTTAGGCTCCCACAGCCGATGTGAAGTTAATACCTGCAGAAATTTATAAACCACTTTCCCTCCCTTTCCTTCCCCCGTTATGATTTTAACAGAAATACCAGTTAAGGCAACATCCCTCTGGTTGGAAACAAGTGGAGCGGAAGCATTTGTTGTTGTGCAATAGTTGTAAAACATGTTTATTTAGGTGATGTTTGTGGTCTTCAGTGGGATTTGTATTGCACTTGTTCCTTACTTATGACCTCGCACCCATGGGGGTCGTCTGTCCAAAACTGCCTCAGTTGATGACACCTTAATAGCAGAAACCCTTCCGTGGCCTCTACTTAAGCCTTTATATGCTTTTTTCATTATTTATAACTTAATGCTGTGCTCATTCTGGTAGGGTTTAAGTACTAAAGCAAGTTTAACCCTGGATTGTGTCACAGTATCACAAGTGACGTGTCACCAGTGAACTGCCTTTGGCACTGTGCTTCCAAATAACCTGTTTTATAGTTTTGCTGCTAAAACTCGGAGGATTTTTAGGCTTAGTGATAGCTGTGCTCCCTTTCTCTCACATTTCCTTTGGCTTGGGTGATTAAAAGAAAACTAGGGGTGTTTTGGAGGTGGGTGCAGACTTTGGGGCAGCATCAGATATCTGACTTGCTCTTTGGGAGTCATATCAGAGCTCTGCTCTGTCACATGCAATTTAAGCCTGAAGAAAATGTTTTCATGAGCCTGAAGATGGGGAGGAATAGTAGATACTTTCTTCTCTTGTTGCTGAGGTGCTGTGGGAGCAGCAGTTTGGGATGAGGTCTCATCTCCTGCGATGTGGAGCTGGAGGCACAAGGAGCCAATGGTCAATTGGTGCATTTATTGGTATTATATATTTATAATATTTCCCAACACAGTCACCTACCCTGTATGCTCACTGCTGGCTGGTGGGAGAGATACAAGGGAGAATGGCTTTAAACTAAAAGAGAGTAGGTCTAGGTTGGATATTAGGAGGAAATCCTTCCCTGTGAGGGTGGGGGTCCTGGCACAAGTTGCCCAGAGGAGCTGTGGCTGCCCCATCCCTGGAAGTGTCCAAGGCCAGCTTGGGCAGGGCTTGGAGCAACCTGGAAGAGTGGAAGTTGTCCCTGCTCATGGCAGGGGTGGGACTGGAGGAGGATGATTAAAGTCCCTTCCAACTCAAACCATTCCATGATCCATGATATGAACAGCAGCATCTGGACCTGTGCTGATCCTCCAAGGGAAGAAGCCTTAATCTCAAATTGGGCAGGGATCCCAGATGCAGAAAGTCAACAGCAGGATACTACAAAGGCAGGACAACTTCTCCAGGTTGTGGATGGAAAGAGTTTCCCCACATCTCCTTAGCTCTGGGTTCTTCACTCTGGAATGACACTGACAGCACCAGTTCCAGCAGAATCACTCAACAAGTAAAGGGGGAAAAGAGTTGATGCTGCATCTGACATCTCAAAAAAAAGAATTAAAAGGCTTCCTTCCATTTAGTTGTTTACATTAATTAGGTTTTGGTAGTGGTGGAAAGGGAGGGAAGGGCTGGCTGGAGTGGATTGGATCAGTGAGCTCCTGCAGAGGAGGGACAGGGCAAACTTGCCCTGCCCACCCCCTCAGAGGATGCTGCTGCCACCAGGAGCTGAGCAAAGCATTTAATTGCGCTCGAACCAGAGGCTGTGCTGCTGTATCGGTATAAACGCCTCCACAACAACATTGTCCAGCTGAATACCCTGCCCAGTGTGTTTGGTGTCCTGGATCACAGTGAAGATCTAGTGATGTATTTGGAGACACACATTTTATCAATATTTTGACCCAAAAAGCTGTGAAAATGAGGCAGATGCTAACAGAAGGTCCTGCCTAGTTAAGTTGTGTGGTAGGAGCAGTGTCCTCGCATGTCTGTGTGTGGAGCCGTGTCTAAGTTTTGCTCTTTAAAAAGCAGTTCCAGTGTGGTCCCAGAGTAGGAATAGAAGATGTTGCAGCAGTTGGGTTTTGGGATGGGGCTGGTTTTGGGCTGTGCTCATTCCTTTCATCCCCTCTGCCATGTTTTGGAGAGGAGTATATTTGTTGTATTTTTAAAAAATTTTTTCCCCCCCTTTCCCCTGAGACTGGGGAATTCCTGATTGAATTGTTTCCAAACTATATTTTCCTTTACCTTGTGTTGCACTTTAATCAGAAGGTGATTAATCCGGGAATGGAAAAGCAGAAAGAAAAAGACAACACGAGTTGTGCCCCCGTGCTGGCACTGCTGGGGCATCTCCAGTCCTGGGGCAGTCCTGGGTCTCTCAGGACAAGAAGGACACCGAGGGGCTGGAGCATGTCCAGAGATGGGAACGGAGCTGGGGAGGGGCTGGAGCCCCTGGGGGAGCTGGGAAAGGGGCTCAGCCTGGAGCAAAGGAGGCTCAGGGGGACCTTGTGGCTCTGCACAACTCCCTGACAGGAGGGGGCAGCCGGGGGGGTCGGGCTCTGCTCCCAGGGAACAGGGACAGGAGGAGAGGGAACGGCCTCAAAGTTAACTTGGATATTGGGAAAAATTCCTTCATGGAAAGGGTTGTCCAGCCCTGGCACAGACTGCCCAGGGCAGTGGTAGAGTCCCCATCCCCGGGGCGTTTAAAAGGCGTGTAGCTGCGGCACTTGGGGACATGTTTTAGCGGTGGCCTTGCCAGTGCTGGGGAACAGCTGGACTTGAAGATCTTAGAGAGCTTTTCCAACATTAACAATTCCGTGATTCTGTGGTTCTTGACAGCAAAGGCTGTTGCAGGCTGGTGGCTGGTTTTTGTGCCATTACAATAATAAACTATTTTTTAAAATAATAATGTAAATTATAATGGTTTTGTTCGAAAAGAATAAGGAAAAAGGCACTCTGAAGAGTTATTTCTAAATGTCTCATTAAAATGCGTCATCGGCAGAGCTCCAGAACTCCAGTTTATTGTTGCTTTGGAAATAACACTTGGGGAGAGCATCTGGTGGGATAAATTGTTATAGCCCATGGAAATGGGTGGAAGTAGGAAAAATTTGCAGAGCCTGTAGCCATGGCCTGCCTTCCATCTGGGATGATTTTGGGCCGTTCCATTGCGTTGCAAATGCTTTAATGCAGCAGCAGCTTCTGTTTAACACATTCAAGGTTGTTTCTTGCTGTTTGTCTGATTTTGGAGGATTTATTGGCACCATCTACAGTTCTGGCTTTCCCTGGAAGCTGCCTCAGAGGAGGGTTTTGGAAACAGGTGGCCAGGCTTTTGAACATGCAGGATTTTGGTGACACGGTGTTGAGATCATGTGTCTCATGGGTTGTTTCCCACTGCAGCACTTGGGGAGCTCAGGTGATGAATAGCAGCAAACTCTGACTTATAAAATAGTAGTAAACTCTGACTAATAGTGAGTAATGCAGCTGTTACTTACTAGTGGAGCTACAAGCTGCTGCCATGAGAGGCAGTGTTGATAAATTGGTCCTCGACAGAGACGGTTTCTCCGTTGCAATCTTCTCATCTTTATCTCCCTGTCAGTCACTCCAGTTGATAATGTGTTCTGTTCCTGGTTTTTGGGATGAATCATTGGATCCACTCACTTTGTATCTGCTTTTCTTGTTCCCTGGCAGGCTCCTTACCCCTCAGGACAGAATGCAGCTCCAACCACGTTGGTGTACCCTCAAGCCCCTCAAACAATGAACACGCAGCCTCAGACCCGCTCGCCGGTAAGGAGCCCGTGCTGGCCTCATCTCCTGTTCTTTCTTCCTTGTTCGTATGTTTCTCTGTCTGTGTGTGTCTATAGCACATGGCTGGTTCTCTGGAAAGCCCATTTTACTGACCTGGAAGCACATCTTGAATGGCGAACCTTGATTGAGTTTTTCAGACCCTATCCTGGCAGGATAATTTTCCTTCTAAAATTCCTAAAGAAGCAATGGAGGGATTCTCATCTACACTCAAATAACACCATTTATTTTTAGCCTAGTTGCTTTCAGGTTCACTTCATTGTAGAGTTCAGGTTCATTGCCAGAATCTTTCTCTTTTCTCCTTTTTTTTTCTTTTTATTTTTTCTTTAAGGATGTGTTTTGTGCAGGGATAGACCAAAGATCAAACACAAGCAGTTCTCTGCAGCAGCACTCGGTCTCCAGTGGCCTCTGGGCTTTGCTCCCAAATCAGTGCCACCGATCAGTTCTAACCCTGGAGGTGCTCACATGTAACCTAGAGCTTCTGTGTACTCAGATCTTTTTGTGCTGAGTCCCTTTTTCATCCAACTTCAGGTTTGATCATCCTTCACAGTCTGTTTTTTGGGGGTGAGTGTTTATTGTGATACTGCTCTGCTGTTGTAGGACTTCGGTTCCCCAAACCGGGTACTTTCTGGAGATTCTCTGCTCATATCGCAGCTCCACATGATGTTAGAAGACCCTCCTAGGGCATCAGAGGCTTTGCCCAGGTTCTGGAGGCATGGTGGCTTCCCATCACCACATCTCAAGGCTCTGTCAGCCGAGGAAGCAGCAATCCTGCACCTCCTGCCCCTCTGTGTCAGGACACCTTCAGGTTGCCCATAACCCTCTGGTACCTTCCCAGCACTCTTCTCTTTTTAGAGTAAGATGAATGCTCCTGAAGCAAAGTGAAAGACTCAGAGACAGAGGAGTTTGTCCATAAAACAGGTATAAATACAGATGTACCCAGGGCAAGAATCCCCGAACCTGCAGCCTCACTGGGGCACTTGCCCGGCTCTGGAGGTTTCCCCTCCAGGGCATGCCAGGGTTTGTTCTGAGGCCCCTTAACGTCTGTGCTGATGAGCGAGCCAGGTAACACTGACTTTGAAGTTCTTTGATGTGGACGGCTGGGAATTTGTCCTTAGTGCCCCGTTCTGATCTGTAATGCAGGACACTGCTGGTAAAACTCTTTCTTCAGTAAGTATAATCATCTTTCTCTTTAATTGTTGCAAAGACAACTAAGCTGGTATGATTAGAACTGGAGTAAAAACTTGACTGAAGAGCTGCATCTCTAAACCAGTTTTTTTGACAGCCCAGCAGAACAGTGCCAATACATTGCACAGAAAACTGGAAGAGGAGGAAGGTTTTGGAACAGAGTCCGGTTTACAGGTCCCTGGCTGGAAGAGGCTGGATAAAATACTGCATTGTAAGCAATATAACAAACTGTACTCCTCCTTGCAGGCAATTGTGCCCATGGCACTGTTTTTATTTCTTCCTTCCTTTCTTTATTATATATATTTTTTTACTACATCCTTTTTTGTTGGCTACAGAAATGCACTGATTTTGCTTCTTTGCTGAAAGCATGAGCTGCTGTGGCAGCCTCTGCCAGGTGAGGTGGTACCTCAAGGGCCCAAAGCTGAATTACAGCCGGGGGTCTGACCTGGGGTAGGACAGAGACCAGGGCCCCTTGGGCTTTGTCACTCAGCAAACAGAGAAAGAAATTCTGCAGAAGGAAATTCGGCCAGTAAATGTCAAATTTTGTAGGGTTTTGGCCCCGTAACTGAGGAGATATTGAGGAAGAATTTATCTGCACCTGTCAGCCTTGTTTGTATTGTTCTGAGCTCTCCTGTGTGCAGGTTTTGCCATGTGCTCTGCTAGTGCCCATCTCACCCCATGACTAAAAGCTGCTCCCACCCATCACATCTCATTCCACCTCCCACCCCAAAGCAAATGCTGGACTAGCCCAGGCCTGAGCTACTCTTGCATTTGGTTCTTTGCTTGATTTATTTATTTGTAATTTTTTTTTTTTTAATTTATTTTTTGAACTGTCCCATTTGGTGGGGAGGGGAGGGTGAGGAGGGGACAAGGAGGGTGGCGGGGTGGCTTTGCCATCCCTGGGTTTCCGTCGTGCTCTGGCATGACTGGCGTGGGCAGACAGGACCGATCGAACCCTCCCTTGAGCCGGAGCCTCCTCCATCCCCTTCTGCATCCAAGGGCCGTTGGAAGTGCAGAGCTCAGGCTTTTCTCTTCCTCCCAGGACAGCTGCCTTTGCAATCCATCTGCCTTCATGTTTGCTCCCCGTTAGCATCTCTCCCATGGCGGGAATTGCAAAGCTCCAGCTGGGGAAGGAAAACAAAATCCAGGTCCTTCAGCACTGCTGAAAATTCCCCATTAGCTCTTGGCCATGCCAGCCCGGAGCACCAGGTGATCTCAACACCAACTGTCCAATTTTAGGATTTCTGTCAAAAAAAGATGTGCTGGAGAGGGTGCTGGAGCAATCCAGGAGGGGTGAGGTGTGCCAGCCCAGCATCCTCAGGGAGAGAACATTCCTGTGTCCATGGAGCAGTGGGCAGGACTGTAGGGAGTGGGGGGGATGGGGCAGGAAGGTTGGACCCAGAATTTATAAGGTTTTCCTATCTACTGTCTTCATCAAACAGAGAAGAGACAAACCAAAGTTTCTATTTTAAGCCAGCAGTGACTACAGTTTGTTCTGTTGCTTACAGCTATTAACAGGAATAATTCCTATCAAACTTAATTATTAAAAAAAAAAATTTAAAAATCAAGAGCCAGTGGTAACCAGTGCAAAATAGATGAGGGCATTTTTCACTAACTTGAAGCTTTTATTTTATTTCTTTTAACACACATTACTTTCCACCATGGATTATACTTTGGCTTCTTCAGATAGAAACTTCCAGCTCTTGGTGTAGGCGCAGTGAGAACAAGTCTTTTCTGTGCAACAGGGATGAGAGAGGTGCCTTGGCCCCGAAATGAAGCAGTAGAAGGTTTCTGCATCCCAACATTCTCTTTTTGTCTGTTTTCTTTCATTAGTGTCTAACACAGAACATGCAGCCCCACAGAAAGGCTCAGCCCTTCCAGAGTACCTTTAGTCCCTTTTCCCAAACACAAGATATTTGAGCTGGTTAGGGGAAGTTCTTTGGGAAAATAAGGACTTGAAGTGCTTTTCTCTCCGGAGACTCGTCCAGGTACCTGTTTCTCCTCATCCACAGAGCCAGTGGGCTCCTCCCTCCCGAGCCTTGGGAGGATGCTGAGAAGCTCCGAGTCCTGTTTAATTAAAATAGAAATTGTAGGTTTTTACTTTCGCAAGGTGACCATGCTTTGCTTTTCTATTCTTCAACGTAAGGCTTAGGGAGAATTTTCAAGGATGAGAAAACTATTTGGTGACCCAGTGCAGGTTATTCTTCATAAACTCTTGTCCCAGGAGCAGTCTGTGTGTCCGTTTTACTAGTTTCTGAAGGTTTTTATGACTCTCCATCCAAGTGTCACCATGAGGTGAAGGTAGAAGGAATATATAAACACCAGGATTAGCAGAGTAGTTCTTGGAAATCTTTACATCTAGGCAATTTAAGTGTTTATCAAGGAAAAGATCAAATGGACCAGTGATTATTTATGCTTTGCTTCATGTCTGATGTCATTAGAGGAACTGGAAGGGCTGCAAGTGAACCTGGGCCCACTTTTCCTTATAGAAAAAAACTTATTAAGAAAGTCACTAATTAGTAGCCAGTTTTGTTCACTGTTCTGAGGCAGAAGGTAAACCACAGTGAGCCTCTGAGTGAGCAGAGGTGACTGTGCTGAGCCATCACAGCAGAGGCACGTGGTGGGTAAAATCCACTATGGATGTAGTTGTGGTCACTGCCGTTAATTATTGGAGCTCTTATCAATAGAATTCTCTGCTCTCATTGTGGAGCTCTGCTCATTAGACTGACAGTTAAGGGTTTCAACACCTCACTCAGCTCTGGAAGTGGGTACCTTGTCATCTTTATTTATATTTTCCATTTCTTGCATTCATTTTAATTTCTATTTTAACAATCAGTTCCTTATTGGGAAATGCTTTTAATGTCAACTGAGCACGTTAAATTGGGATTATTTTCCTCTGCACGTGGCCCAAGTGGGTGGGAAGTGATTCAGTAGCCTGAGCTCAGGGCTGGGAACCAGGACCTCCTGTTCTCCATCCAGGCTCCACTGCTGATGCCCTCAACTCCACGGGGACAGCCTGGGATAACCTGATCCTTTGCTTTCAGAGAGGGTGACAAATCCCACTCCTTAAGGAGGGGCTTGCTGTGATCCCAATGGAGGAATAAAGCTGGAAATGCAGTAGCAGGGGGTGTACGTGCAAGGAATGGCTGCTCTTTGCCTCGCAGGGATGTCCCACGGCCCCTGGGCCTCCCTGGCTCTTACCAGCCATGAGTCTCCATCCTCCGCTCCCACCAAACCCCCGGAACGGCTCCGGCCCGGCTGCTTTAACCATTTACCTCCACCTTGAACAGTTTCAGAATCTCCACTGCTGCCCGTTTTAAGTTGGTTTTTTTGGTTTTATGTTTTCTTCCCAGGCAGGATGAGGAATGCCTGCATCCCTGAGTGCCTTTAGGATCCCGGGCAGCTTTGGCTGTTTATCCCAGCTCCCAGCACAGTGCCCGTAGCGATGTCCATCGTGACACCTCAGTCCCTGTGTGTCGCTGTCCTGCAGCAAAGCTTTTGACTGTGTCGTTATTTTATTTTCTGTGGGTTTATTTTGCATAGTGTGACATTTTGGTTCGTTGTGGTGTTTCTGACTCTTTGTGCCTTTCCTTTTGTGTTTGTTTCTCCCGCCTTTCCTCAGTTTGCAGCGGGGCCTCGACCTGCCCATCACCAGGTACAGTACCTGCCCCTTCGTTATCACCCTGCACTAATTGGCTGGGGGGTGGGGGTGGAGGTGACTCACCCACTAACTCGAGTGGAGGAAGGCAGCCCTGTAGAAGCTACTGGCACGCGCATAACCCCGCTAACAGCCGCCTGCAGCACTGAGTGACACTGGCTTCACCCCTGGGGTCACTGCTTCCATTAACCACCCCACGCCCCCAGGGCAGGAGAACCTCTGGGAATCATTGCCAGGGATTTGTGGGATTCCCTTACCTTCTCACATCACTAGAAACTTGTTCTGAATATTTCCCAAACTAGTTGGGGGATTCAGTTTCCTGAAGATGTCACCTGAGAAAATCCTGCTTTTTCCAACTCAGAGCAAAGCAAACGACTTCCCAGTTCCTGCATTTGTTGTGTGATACACCTGGTTATCTGTCACCATTGCATTGCTTGATGTCGTTTTTACTTAGTCCACAAAAGCCAGACCTGTAGGAAACTTCTACTATTCCTGTTGCGTGACTTGGACTTTGTAAAGGAGCCACTTCATTATTAAGAAGGAGAACTAGGAATAGGTCTGGCTCATGGAACTCGGGGGTGACAGAATTAGGACTTCTCCAGTGTCAGGACAGATACACAGGCCCATCCGTCCTAGTCAGGGTGTCTGGAATTGTCTTTCCTTCAGTTCCTACACTTCTCTTTGCCAAAACCCTTATCCCTGGGAACTGATTTTGATGCTTCTTGTAGGTTTGAGGGAACAGAGGTGGCAGTGCTGGTGGGAAAGATGAGGAGAGGCAGGACAAGGCAGGGAAGCTCTCCTAGAGCTCTCCTGGCTTGGAAGAAGCAGGTTGTTTCCACAAGTTAATAGGAAAAAAAATCCCATTAATCCTGTGTCAGGACAGGGGCTTGAGGCATGGAAGGTTTGTTCTAGGGAGTTATTTTGTTCTCACTTCACTCGTGTTACTGAGCAGTTGAACACTGGGATGAGCAGTGTGGGGAGAGTTCTGTCTCAGGAGAGCAGGTGTTAGGTGGGCACAGGCACCCCAAAATCCCCATCATCCTTGTTTCTTCCACCTCAGGAAGCAGCAGGGGAGCTGGAGCCTTCCAGAGCAGAAGGAAGCAAAAAAAGGAGTTCCAAGCAAAAGAAGGAGTTTAAAGAGTAGAATGGAATATTTGCACTTGTTTGCTCACAAGCAAACGTCATATGGGACAGGGGCAATGATTTCTGTGCGTGGCTGGGATGGTGGGGACAGGCAGTGGTAGAGGAATGTTTGCAGGATGATTGGGCAGCCTGGGGAGCGATGGGATTAGGATCTTGTTTAGATACTTTTGTTCTTGACCTTAAACTTCAGGTTGGTGTTTATACTGTACAATACAGAGAGTGCATTACTGCTCTGCAGCTCCTTAGTTCCTTCATGGGTCGTTCCTAGGGGATACATGCACTCAGAGCCATTTAGCATTCTCCTAAAATTTGCTGAGCTCTCTCTGAGTGAGTTTTGGCCCACGAATCTTGAGGCAGCACAGCCTTGGAGGAAATACTCCAGTGACCGGGGACTTTACTGGTGAGACTTTGCCACCAGTCTGTCAGAATTGGATCCAAAACTTTCCTTTGGGCCCAGTTATGACCCTGCCCTTACTATGCTTGTAATTTCCTAGCGTTTTCCCAATTTTATCACAGTTTGTCTCTGTTACATTTGAATCTGCTTATAATTATCTGTGAGATGCTGTCACCATTAGAAAAATATTCCAGGCTTTATTCCCAGTTTACATCTGTCATGTGCTGGGTCAGGACAGGCACAGAGGAACCTGGGCTGTGGATGAGCTGTTTGTTTCCTGTAATCCAGGACACTTGTGGTGTGGATTGGGGATGGAGAGAGGGATTGTGGCCCCTGCCACGTGCAGGAGAGTCACAGCTGTGGGAGCAAGTTCATCCTCAACCCAGCACTCAGAGGGTGCTCAAGACCAACATAAATAATTATCCTCACATGGGAGTTTTTAAACTTGGTTAAGCTGTGTAACACAAGCTGAGAGCTTTGAGACTGAGATTCATAAGCTAGAAAGTGCTAAATAAGTAAATTTGCCTCAGCAGGGTTAATATTTACTGCAACAATGGCACGTTCCCTTTGAAGACAGCAGCAGCACCATGGGGTTTGCAATTCCCTGTGTCCATCCCAGCCTTTATTAACGTGTGCCTTGTATTCATTCTGGGTCTCCTTCAGGCAAATAATGGATTGTTCTTTAATGCTATTGCCTGTAATTATTAGATCTTTAAGGTACTCAAATGAGCATGATTTAAGCACCTGAAGTTGAATGGCAGCTTTGTAAACAGGGGTTTTTCCTGAATGGAAGTGCCTGCCCTGGAGTTGGACAGTTACAGTGGGAGTTGATGGAGCCAGTTAATGCTGGAGAAATTGTGACCACACTGTGTGAGAGAAAATAGCAGAGATTTAGGGTGTTTAACAATAGTGGCTGAAGGGAAATGAAATAACTGCAGCAGTTCTGACTGGAAGTTAAATGTGCATCAGTAATCCCTGATTCCCAGATCACGCACTGAGAATCTGCTCGAAAACCTCTCTTTATAAGAGACAGAAAACAGCCCCTACAAAGTATTTTGGGCAGTATTTTTAAATACACTGTCAGCTTGTGTTTTTCCCCAAATGCTGTAGCACACGTAGCTATTCCCTGCCTGGAATTGCTGCTCCATTTCCCACTTTGTGCATGGAGCTTCCCTGTTTTTTCTAAGTGAGGCCCTGGAGTTGCTTTGTTGCTTCTGATCCTCACAAAGCACAGCTGAGAACAGCAGTTTTCTTCTAACCTGAGCTCCAAAATGCAAATTTTTGTTACATTTGAATCTACCTAAAAACCCTTTACTTATGAAGTGACTTGGGGAGTGTGGGGTTTATTTTAGGAATGGGTGCTCAGAAGAGGCTGATGTAATTAAAAACAGAAATCAGAAATATAAACTGAAATGTGGTCGTTTCCTTTTGACTTGAGCTGTGTTTGAGATGGGTTAGCTGCTCATGGCTCAGC
The DNA here is from genome assembly GCA_013398955.1 of Callaeas wilsoni. Taxonomy (NCBI): domain Eukaryota; kingdom Metazoa; phylum Chordata; class Aves; order Passeriformes; family Callaeidae; genus Callaeas; species Callaeas wilsoni. The sequence goes on along the minus strand of VWPU01001899.1, from coordinate 76,371 downwards.
CTCTCACTTGAGGTTGCTGGTGGAGTTTGTTCCAGTTTTAGCTCGGGGTTACTTGAGTTCCTCTGGGTGTAACTTGTACAACAGAGAATGGGCTTGGCTGGGTGCTCTTGTGAAAAAGCTTTGGGACTTGGAGAGGTTGGGAATTCACTCCCTGAACTGACTCAACTGACCATTTTGTAGCTTTTTGGGGGTATTTCAAGTCAGAAAGTGATGGGAAACGGCTGCTGCAGTCACTTCCCTGTCTGCATCCATGAGTGTGTGAAGGAGCTGCCACATCTAAATACCAAAAAGGGCTTTTCCCCTTCATTTTATCATGTAGTAAATAATAAAACTGCGACAGTCTGAGGGGAAGGAAACAAGCCTTGCCTTGAACCAGCCAAAAGAGCTGCACTGAGGTGCTGGGGAAGCAGGACCTGGGGGTTTGTGCTGCAGCTCCTGCTCCTGGCACCAGGGAGCAAGGGACAGGACAAGAGGAAATGGCCTCAGGCTGCACCAAGGGAGGTTTAGGTTGGATATTGGGAAAATTTCTTCATGGAAAGAGTGGTCAGGCAGTGGAATAGGTGGAGTCAGCATCACAGGAAGTGTTCAAACAATGTGTGCATGTGGCAGCTAGGGACACGGGTTAGTGATGGCGTCGATGATCTTAGGGGGTTTTTCCAACCTAAACAGTTCTACAATTCTCTGATCATCACATCTCAGGGCTGCAACTCCTCAGTTCCTACTGCACTGCCTGTGCAGGCACCTCCTCCCTCCCCCAGGCCAGGCTCAGGTTATCCCACCAGCACCAGATGGCACCAGAAAGACTAAAAATTAGTAACAGGGGTACGAGAAGCTTGACTGAAGTGCAGAGCTTGGGTGACAACTTCTTGAACTTTCCTTTTGCTTCCATTCCCCATAACCTCCCACGGGGCTCCGTGGACCCATCACAACATCCAGCCGTGATCCTAGGAAAAAAATAGATGAGTGCCCATGTTTGCCAGGCTGAGCTTAGCATAGGTTTGTTTTCAGGCTCTTATCCCAAATTTCTATTTTGGTGCAGCTTTGGGGTCCAAGGGAGCACTCCTGGCACTGGGAGCCATGGCCTGGAAATACAGAGCAAGTGGCAAATCCATGAAAAGCAGTGGTGGGTGATCAGAGGGGGCTGGAGCTCTCCTTGATCTCTGCTTTTTCTAGATGGCATATTGATCATTGATTTTTTTCCTCTGGGCATGGGGTGATGGGGGAAGAAAATGAAGAAGATGATGGTTAATAAAAGGATTTGGGGGAGTTGGGGTATGTGAGCAGTGACTAAAGGGAAAGTGGCAGGGAAGTGCAGAGGGGTAGGCAGGAGGTTTGGAGTGGATTTCCATATAATTAGTGATAATTCCTCTGTCTTAAACAGCAGGTGTGTGTCTGCAGGAAATTTAGTGAGTGCAAAGCTGGAAAACGTGGTCAGCACAGAGGGCTGGCATGGGAGCAGGTGAAAGCCAGCCTGGCACTTAGTGCCAAGGAGAAGGTTTAATTCCATGAAGTGAGAGCTCATCAGCTGAAACCATCTCTGCAGTGCAACCTTCAGCTAAACCACTGGAGTTGTTTCCAGTTATGGAGTTTTGGGAAGCACTGGGGGGAACCCTCTTTGGAGCCTATATGCAATTCTGCTTTTTGATTTTCCAGAAGAACTTCCTTGAGCAGGGAGAAGAGCTGCTGGGACAATGAGGCTTATAGAACGAGCAGGCAAAGGAGCTGAGCTTCAGGCAGCTGATCAAAGCAATGTCAGAGGGCTTTGCTTGTGCTCTTCTGGGAGTGAGGGGGAGCAGCCCTGGATGAAGTCAGACACCACATTGCCCAGGAGCATTGACTCCAAGGAGATCCAAGAAATCCCTCCCTAACAGACGTGGACAGATAAGGGATGAGACGTGTCTCAAGGACCATGGCCCGGGTCCTCACTGGTTGCTGAACAACCAAAATTTGACCATCATTAGACATAGCAGGGCTTATTTTTTGAAGGAAGGAGTCAAGGAAGGGCTAGTGTAACACAGAGTTTCTCTCAGAAGCTTTGCTGTGGCCCAGGGTACCTTTGCTCTGGTCCTGGCTGTGCTCCACTCCAAATCCTGCACTTTCTAGAAGAAATAGAGACCAAATCTATCAGATTTTCACTTCCTGCTGTTCTTTTATGGGACATGGTTAGTGTTACTTGAAGGTGTTGCCTGTGCAGGCATCTCTTTGACCTTGCAAGGCTGATTTTTTAGCAAATTAAATAGCAAATCAAGTACCAAAACCCAGAAAAAAACCCTAGATGAGTGCCCATCTATTTTAGCAAATCAAATAGCAAAACATTCCTAAACGTTCCTGTGAATATTGCTGGCTGAGCTCCTGAGGGCCAGGGTGAGGATGGAGCATAAAGCAGTTTGTCAGCCAGGTGCTGCAGGTTTAGAACAGTCAAACCCGCGCCCAGGTCAGATGCCCAGTGCTCCCATACCAGATTTCCTCCAGAATCCTGGCTTTACTTACAGGAACTGGGGTAGCTACAAGTCATTCAAGCTTTGTCAGAGAGGTCTCAGGTTGCCACTTCCAAAAGCTTCTGATGGTCCTGTTGCTTGGAATAACGGATCTGCTGTTCTTGCTGGCTGTCTTGCTGCTAGGGGTGGAATTCTCCTCCTTTTCTCCCCATCCCTGAAGCTGAGCCAACTCTGGGATGATATGGGCACACAGAGGGGCTCTGAGAGGTTTTTTGACATCCAGTCTCGTTGTCAGAGACCCTCCTGCTGCTGTGGAGCAGCTGAGCAGCTCTGTGGAGGTGTTCAGTGCTCGTGGTCAGTGCCACCCCTGTTCCAGAGCAGAGAGTGCTGTCCTTCCTTCTGCTCTGGCAGGGAAGAGCCCCAGCCCGTGTCCCATGGAACAGAACTTCCTCAGCCTGTGCCCCCAGCAGGGCTCGTCTCTTGAGCCTCTAGGGACCAGTTGGAAGCGATGGGAATGAGCAGCTGTCCATGCCGAGGAGTTTCCAGTGCTGTGAGTGTTCCCTCAATGGTCTCAGTTGGCTGAGAGCAGGTTCTGTAGTTGCAGCAGGAGCCTGAGGAGCAGATTCCATAGGTGGAGTCTCCCCATCTCTGGCGTTGGGGTTTTCCTGCACTGCCCTGTGGATGGAGGTGTTGTTGATAGAGAGAGGTCTCACTTCTGCCTCCAGCCCTTTTCACTCTGCATAAACACACAGCCATGGGTGTTATTAAATTAAATTTCCGGCCCTCCCTGGGTGAGACACGTGCTGCAACATGCTGACAGCTTAAAAATAATCATTACTCAGTGAATTGCAGTGAAAGAAGAAAGGCTTTTTCACTTCTTGGTGTCTTTGGATATTGAAAAATCACAAACTCTGGTGATTCTCACGATAAATTCAGCAGCTGTGCTTGGTTCATGCCACACTCCTGCAGCTCCCCCACATCTCACGGCCACACGGTTTTATCAGAGCAGGACCATGGCAGGGTGTTGTTCTTCTCATTTGCTCTCTTCACCCTCACTTCCAAACTTTTCTCCCCAAACAGTTGCCTTCTCCTGGTTCAGGTCACACTTCCAGCGTGCTGGGGACAGCTCTTCACCCGCGTTGACAGGGCTGGACATAAAATCATTGTGCTCACCTTAACAATGTCTGAGTATCTGAAAGGGAGTCATCCAGGGCTTTCCTGGAGAAATCGTTTGCTGTGGGGAACGGCTCAGGTGTCAAGAAGTCTTCAGCAGCACCAGAATGGCCATTTTAAGCTTGTTGTTGTGCCGAGGATAGAGACATCACAGCTTCCTTCTGTCCTCCCCCATCCTTCCTGAACCTGGGGTGGATAATCCCAGCTCATTCCTTCATTCCCCTCTCTTTTTTTCTCACTCCTCCTGGCAAAGTTACTCCCTGTAACACATCACTGCACAGCAGCCAGCAGGATTCAGTGTAATGTGTGGTGGCCTAATTATTATAATTATTTTCTACTTAACAGTGTGGCATTTCTTCCCCTCCCAGTCGTGATGCACAAAAGGAGAGAAATCCATGATTGGAGCCAGGGTTTCTGCTTTATCTGCTCCCTCTGTACCATTGAAAGAGACCAGAAGGAGAAATATTTGATGTTTTAGGAACAGAGTAAACATAAAGTCTTTCCGTATTGTCACATTTCGTGCAGTAAATCATGGTTTGATTGGGTTTTTTGTTTGGGGCTTTTTTAAACTTTTATACTTCCATATAAAACTTTTCTAGGAGAGTTCTGACCCTGTGGGATTCTGGCAGCTGAGTCCATGGTACCACTCAGTGTCTTTTCCTGGCTGTTTCTGGAAGGGATGAGTCAGAGCAGGGCAGCCGCTGACTGGAATTGTGTGCATTTAGGGTGCATGTCGTATCCTATTCCTTCCTGTTGATCTGTAAGCTGTTCCATTGGCTTTCTTTCTGTTTCCTGCTGCTTTCTTGCTTCGTTATTGAAGGGAGGATTCAGACCTATACAGGTAACTCTAACTCCTGGTTCTGCATGGCATCGGTGTCTCTCACCCGATCACTCCTCCGTCAGCGAATGCCTCGGTGTCCGGTGCATCTCTGACCTCCTGACTCCGAGGCTGCCGAGACTCCAGCGCCAGGGCCCCAGCCCTGAGTGCCCATCCCAGGACTGCCGGTCCCAGGGCGGGAGGCTGAGGATGGAGCCTGTGCCAGGGGGTTGCTTGGTTCCCTGGGCCTGGCCCATCCGCCGGGGCATCGCTTCATCCCAGCGTGGTGCAAGGCTTTGGGACCACCCTGGGACAGGTTGCCACCCTTTGGAAAACAGGGCAGGACAAGTCACCTGTGTGTGAAGAAGAGACGTGAGGTGCCTCTGGCCTTTGTGAAATTCTGGATTTTTAGTTCTTCTGGAGATAAATTGGAACAGTTGCCTTGATCTTTTCTTTCCCTGGGGTATTTATAAAGGTTGGGTTTTTAGCAGCCAACCCACCTTATAAAAAGAAAATTAGACAAACTAATTTTTCTAAAGTTTGCTCTGAAGGTTCAGCTGTAAAATTCAGGAGATACAAACGAATAATTATTAGTTTGTAAAGTTTGTTGCCTGTTTCTGCTTTGTAAAATAGAAAGCCATAGATGGCCCTGCTGTTCACAGAGAAACATGGACTGTCCTGCAGTTTTCTGGAAGTGTGGCAACCCTTGGAAACTAATACCATAACTATAATATTGTAAGGATATTTCCAATTCTTTCCCAGAAAGTCTGACCGGTGCTTTGTTTTCTCTCCTCTCTCCCTTCCCTCCCCTAGTTTTTTCAGAGGCCCCAGATCCAGCCTCCGAGAGCCACCATCCAGAACAGCAGCCCTTCCATCCGTCCCGGAGCGCAGACCCCGACTGCCGTGTACCAAACCAACCAGCACATCATGATGGTGAACCACCTGCCAATGCCCTACCCAATGCCTCAGGGCCCCCAGTACTGTATCCCACAGGTAAATCCAGCATCCTGAGGAACTGCAGAGCAATGGTTGCTCCGCGGGGGTTGTCTCAGGACCTGCCAGGAGCGCGTGGGGATGTGTCTGTGTGAAATCAGGCTGGTAGTTGCATATCACGTGCCAGAACAGGTTTAGATTAGGTATTGATAAAAATTCCTTCATGGAGAGAACAATCAGGCATTGGCAAAGGCTGCCCAGAGCAGTGGTGGAGTCACTATCCCTGGAAGTGTTCAAGAAACGTGTGGATGTGGCATTTGGGGACAAGGTTTAGGGATGGGCTTGGCAGTGCTGGGGGAACATGTGGACTTGGTGATCTTAGGCGGTTTTTCCAGCCTAAATGATTCCATGATTCTGTGGTGCAGCCTCTGTCCTTTCTCTGTACAAAGTATTTGTTCTTCTGTTCATGGAGGCAATAGGAATCGATCACCTTTTCAAGGCCTACCTCAAACACAGTAGGAAACCAAGCTCTTGGGAAGTACTTAGTGCTTTAAAAATACCTAATTTGATTTAATAGATCCACAGGCACTCCAAAACCTTGGGCCTCATAACACACAGTGTTGCTGCAATCAGGGGAGTGACTCTGTTCTACCTCAGCTCCTGTGTCCTCCCTGCCTTGACTTTACCTTACTTTTGGCACTAACATTTGGAGAGGTTTAGGTGGATATCAGGGGAAATTCCTTCATGGGGAGGGTGGTCAGGCACTGGCACAGGCTGCCCAGGGCAGTGGTGGAGTCCCTATCCCTGGAAGTGTTCAGACATCGTGTGGATGTGGCACCTGGGGACATGGTCAGTGGTGAACTTGGTGGTGGTGCTGGTTGATGGTCGGACTTGGTGACCTTAAATATCTTTTCCAACCTTAACAATTCCATGATTCTGTGATTCCCAAAGCTGTAATTAACCAGGCTGAGGATCAGATCCCTGTTGATTGGGCAGGGGCTCAGTTAGAGGTTGCCCAAGTCCTTGTACAGTGATGGTTGTTTTTGTCCCCCGCAGTATCGTCACAGTGGCCCCCCGTACGTCGGGCCACCCCAGCAATATCCTGTGCAGCCACCAGGACCAGGACCCTTTTATCCAGGCCCAGGTCCTGGAGAATTCCCCAATGCCTATGGTAAGTTCTGCTCGGAGACTTCTTACAGAGTCTTTTCTTGGTGTGTTTTTCTGTTGTCAAGCTGAAGATTTATAATAACAAGCTGGATTAGCATTTGTTTGAACTTCAAATAGCTGCTAAATTTGGTGGTGTCATAGCCCTGATTATTCATTCCTGAAAAATCCCAGAGTATTGTTTGTGTGAGTATGTCAGGAAAGGCTGCAGCTGCCCAGGATCGCCTGTGACCAGGAATGGGGCTGTTTATTAGTTCCTGCTCAATCATTATTATTTATTAAGGTATTGTGGGTACATCTGGCAGGCCTGGTTTTCACTGTGCCATGCCCTGGGAATGCTCCAGCATTAACAGCAGTTAACAGTTCTTATCCCAGCATTTCTTGTTTGGTGTGTAGTGTGGGATAAGTGTGGGTTTTTCCCCGGGTTTATGCCGCAAAGATAATTTATTGCAGTGGAAGAGTCTATAACCCCTGCATAGTCCAGAACTCGGCCTTTTCATGCATTCAGTCACTCACTGCTCCCTGCCCACTCACATTTTGCAACCTGCTGGGGGCAGAGATATTCTCAGCCTCCCATGGGAATTCTCTGTTGGAATTTCGGAGCCTTGGGGTGATTGATTCCCTTCCAGAATGAACAGTAACAGCCCTGCTCCCTTGGCAGAATTGCAGTTCACTCTTCGCACACACAGATCCCTTTGGAAGGAGAGAAAAACCCAGTAGCTTCCCTGTGCATCATTCAGAAGGCTCTCTTATTTTTCCTCATTTCCTTCTTTTATTTATTTGGTCTGTGCAGAGCTCATGGGAATCATTGAAAGGTTGCCATGAAGCCTTTGAACCTGATAATGCAATTTCAGAATAGGAGAGAGGGTAATTACAGCGCAGCTACTTCCTGGTGGTTGATCTTAGAGAAAATAGAAGAAATATTGCAATGGCTCTTCAAATCTGATCCACTAGATGAGGAAATTGCCCAGTATTCCTCATTTTTTGGGCTGTTACAGGTCTGCTTGCTTAGTGCCATTTATCTGTCTTCACTCCTGTAATTAGGAAGAGGTTCATTTCCAGCTCCTTTCCTCTCCCAGAAGCACCTGGTTTCTTGCAGAGAATCTTGGAATATTTCAGTTCCAGCTTTAGGTTGCGTCTGTGGAGCATCAGTGGGTGAAGCCAGAGCTCTCTGTCCTGCAGAGTTTTCCAGGCAGGGAAGGTTTAACCAAGGATTTGCCTGTATTTATCTACCTTTCCCTCCTGTCGCTCCCTTGCTGTGTATAGGGACTGGGAATGCTCATTCTCTCACTAGGTGCTGCCAGCTTTGGGGAACAGCTAAATCTACAGTCCAGGCATGGATAATGCTGCTGGCAGTGCCTTTTCCATAAACCACAGGATCTGTAGCCAGCGTGGCTGCTGGATATCAAAATCATTGCAGTTTGGCAGGACCTAAAGGAGGTGATGAGGAAAAATACAGTGGAAGACAAAATCTGTGAAGATGGACAGTGCAATTTTATAACTCAGTTTTGCAGTTTATTGTTGTCTGATATCAGGGGGTTTCTGTACAACATTGGGAAAGACCTTGAAATGATCAGTGAGTAGGAGGGAGAACAGAAATTGGGTGCTGGAGAGCTGGAAGGGATCAAAGGCAGGGAGCAGAGCAGAGAGTGTGGCACTGGCAAATGCACTTGGCTTGTCACAGAAGCTGTTTCTTCCCAGAAGTTACTCTTTTCAGGATTTGGGTTTTTAAAATGCTTTTCATAAAGGGAGAGTAGTTTCCTGAGTTCTGCTGGAGCTGCCTCTCCAGCAGGGATCACATTGCAGGTAATGTGGTTAGATCTGGTTTCTAGGAAACTACAAATGAAGGGAATTCACACATTGCAGGATCCCAGGCTCTCCTGTTCCCTCACCTTTCCCAGGCTCTGCTTGGACACCTGCCCAGCAGGAGGGTTCATAGAATCCCAGAATCCCGGAATGGTTTGGGTTGGAAGGGACCTTAAAGCCCATCCAGTCCCACCCCCTGCCATGGGCAGGGACACCTTCCACTGTCCCAGGCTGCTCCAAGCCCTGTCCAGCCTGGCCTAGGACACTTCCAGGGATCCAGGGACAGCCACAGCTTCTCTGGGCAATAATTTTTGATTCCTAACCTGCAGAGATGCTGGTGGAGACTTTGAGGCCAGATCCGAAGTAGCTCTGCTGACCCTGACATTCAAAATGAGACATTTCTTGAGTGATTCGGCCCACCCAGGAGTGACACTTTGAGCTCCTTGATACCATGCAGTGCTCTCTGCTGGGACAGGGAAAAGTTCCTACTCTGAGGATGCAGACAGGGAGCCTGCTCTGAGCTGGGGCTTTCCAGCTCTCAGCAGGAGGCATGCATCCTTGGAAGTTGCAGATCAGGCTGTGCTGGGCTGGTTTAATTTGCTTTCTTGGATTTCACTCTTTGCCTAAGATCGCAGTGACCCTTAGGTTGGGTTACAGGCACAATCCAGATTTTCATTCCCAGTTAGAGGTTTAGTTCAGCTGAAGAATAGATCAGATTGCTCCAGAGGCAAGTGCAAGCACTCAGTTCATCCAGTATCCGTGCCTAGAAGGGAAAACACCCAGCAGCACCTTACACATTCCCCTGACACCTGATCCACGGGCAGGAGGCAGCTCTGCTCTGCCACCTCGATGTCTGGCATGGTCTTAAAGCACTTATTTATTGAGCCACTCTCCTTCCACAGAGAAAACCATAATGAACCATATTGGCTGTTAGGAGTGTGATCAGCACCATGGTGTAATTCTGCACTAATCACCGTGGTCGTGCTTTTTGTGTGTTGCAGCATGAGAAGAACATTGCTTGTTATTAAATTTTCTGGTTATGCTTTCAAATAGGTTGCAGTTGACCTCGCGAATTACTTATATTGGTTAGACTGAATTTCTCTGCAAAGGCAGAAAACCCCTGATAAATCAGCAGCAAATCTAGCAAAAAGCCCTCCTGTTTGTCAGGCAGAAGAGTCCAGGGATGGTCTTGCAGTGCCTCTGTGGTGTCCACAGGCTCTCCGAAATGGATGATGTACATGGTCAATTTTTGGTCATGGAAATCAAGTAGGAAATAGTGACTGAATCTCTTGTCTTGATGCAGCATCAACTTCTGTTTAGTGGAAGTGGAGCAGAGCAAACACGGCATTCCCAGACAGATGTCGGACATTTTGGTCAGTTGTACCTCTCGCGCTTGGTTTTGTGTCATGAGCAGTCACACTGACCTTGTCCCTCTGGTTTGTGTCGTTGGCTGCCCCAGGAACGCCCTTCTACCCCAGCCAGCCCGTGTACCAGTCTGCACCCATCATTGTGCCTACGCAGCAGCAGCAGCCACCGCCTGCCAAGAGAGAGAAGAAAACGGTGAGTGAGGCCCTGGGGGACACGGCCCCGGGCTCTGTCCTGGGTGGGAGGTGCAAGGATATGAATCGTGTTCTTAAGATTAAACCTGAGGTTTACCTTCGCTGGAGGCCCTGGCACAGGGTGCCCGGAGAAGCTGTGGCTGCCCCATCCCTGGAAGTGTTGGATGGAGCAGCCTGGGATAATGGAAGGTGTCCCTGCCCATGCTTTAAGATGAGCTTTAAGGTCCCTTCCATCCCAAACGAGTCATTTTGTGATTCCCAAAGAGATTAAGTGTAATTAAACATTGCACAGTGCTGCAATGGTGCCTTATTTTCCATTTTTCTGTGGGCACTCTGCACTCTGAGTTCGTGACATCTCAGCCAATCAAAAAGGCAAATAATTTTTCTGGTTTTAAATAAACATGAACAAAAGCAGCATGGTCTCCCCAAGCCTGGAATCCTCACCTGTGCTGCTGCTTAGAGTGTTCCCAAAAAGCCAGGTGGGAATGAGTGAACTCAGCAGTTTGGGAGAATGTTGGGAATTGGTTCAAAGTGACACATTAGAAATTATGGAATATTACGCCTTGAAAAAGATGGAAAACCAGTAAGTTGTGGACATATTTGCGGACTTGAAAGAACCTGACCACATTATCAAAGCGGATATGGGTTTGGAGAGGACATTCCCTCCCTTTCCAATTCACTGGGGGGAATTTGAGAGAGGCAGAAGAATGGAATTTAAACCCATCTGCAGGTGGATGGTAGAGGTATATGCAGTGAATGTAAGGTTTAACCAGGAAAAGATGATGTGTACTTGAACTTGTGAATGAATCGTTTGTAAAGGACTGAAAAGGAAATTACAGCAGTATTTGTGTGAGAGTGTTTTGGAAATGTTAAAAGAACAGTTTCCTGGGGGTAGAAAAGAATAAAGGGTCTTGGACATGTCTCAAAATGCAGAATATTTGTATCTTTGGAGTTTTGAGGATGATCTGGGGTGACACTTAATTTGGGAGACTGGAAGAGCTGAACAATGTGTGAGTTGTGCTTGCAGGAAAGGTCTTTTTGGTGGCTGCTCTCAGCAGCTTTTTTGTCACCTCTTCAGTCCCCAGGAGTCTCTTTTCAGCATCCCAGACACGACATGCCCAGATCCCTGATGCCATTGAAATGCAGAGCTGATCAGACACGCTCAGCTGGGATTAAGGCAGTTCCATGCCAGCAAAGCCGAGTTCTTTGAGGCTGAAAAGGGATTTTAAATGCCCGAGATGCTTCTCTCTGAATGTGCAGTTTCAGTTTGGTAATTGGTGTTGGAACTGAAGAAATGAGAAAAATTAAAGTTAAATGTATTAATGTGCACACACCCACATCCACCATGAGTTGAGTATTTGAGTACTACAAACTTCCAGGCAGGGAAATCTTGTGTTTAATGCCATTGACTCTGTGTCAGGGGGAGGAGAGGGCAGGAATTAGTGCCAACTCTCAAGTCCTTGTTGCTGTAGTTAATCAAATATTTTAGCAAATATTTTAGCAAAAAAACTCCGTCAAAAATACGACAAGCCCAGACTCAACATCTTGAGTACAGTGTGTGTGTGTTTGTGTGTTCACAACCCAGAGTGAAGCCACCATCCCACCAAACTGAGTTTAGCAAATCACAAAACCCTTACGATTTGATATCCCAGAATCCTGGAAGGGTTTGGCTTGGAAGGACCTGAAAGACCGTGCAGTCCCACCCCCTGCCATGGGGCAATTACAGGGTGTTTTCCAGCAGAACCTCTGCCCTGGAAAGGGTGATGATGTCTCTTGGTTTGCTTGGATTTCTGCATGGAATTTATCTCGAGTTCAGCCAAGAGCTTTGGAGAAGGTGGGCAGATACACAGAACTCTGTCTTCAGGATCATCAGAATCTCCAGTTCTTACACTGGAGATGAAAAGCTGTGTTTTACGTTATCCCAGACATCCTGGCTCTTCCCTCTGTTCAAGTGTCAGTTGAGGATTCAGTGAGTGTTCTGGTGTGGTTTATTTTGGAAAATATTTTTTCTTCCCATTTTGGGGCTGTGAAGAGACTCAAGAATTCCACTTTTTTCCTAAATGCTGCAGAGTTCTACAGGACTTGAGTTTGTTCTTTCTGTTTCCTTTTCCTCCACTCAGTGTTTTTGTTTGATTCCCTCTGTTGTGGTGGAACTTGGGACTGATTTGCTGATTTGTTTTCCCCCTTTCCCAGCAGCTGGGTTGGCAAGGTCATTGAGTTTCCTGTTGGGGTAAAACACAGCCTTTTCTCCATTCTTGCCCTTTCCACCACTGGGCAAGCTTAGCTCTGTACCTAAACTGCCTCCCTAATTTTCTCAGTTGCAGGAAACTCACGTTCCAGCAGCAGAGACTGTATTTTGAATTACAGGGTGCACATATTTAGACTGCAATGGTGTGGTTGATGATTAAATTAGGTTTTGATTAAGTTAGGTGTTGATGAAGGGATGACATGCCATGCATTCCAAGTCATGGAAACAAGCCACATCCCGTGTTCCTGCTGAGCACCAGCTCATCCCAGAGCATCTCCTGCTGGGTGTGGTGGTAGCATGTGCTGCCCACGCTGCTCTCCACAAGGACAGCCGTGACAGGAACACTTGTGGCGATTATTCCTTTGTTATTATTGCAATTCTTTCAATCCTATAGATCCGAATCCGGGATCCAAACCAGGGAGGCAAAGACATAACAGAAGAAATCATGTCTGGAGGGGGCAGCAGGAACCCCACCCCCCCCATCGTCAGACCCACCTCCACCCCGACTCCACCTCAGGTAAGGAAGGGCTGCGTTCCTGCCCCGGGGCCTTTGCTTTGCTGTGCCTGTCCCTCACGCTTCCAGCCACATCTCTGACCATCGCAGGCACCTGGCTGCTCCTAAATTATCAATATTCTTCAGGGACTATTTCTTCCCAAGTTTAATCATTCTTAGCAGTCCATGGCTTGTCAATGTGGAGCCTCAGTGCTGCTGCCCATTCCCCCTCCCTGGTTTTGTATCAGCAGTAGATTTTCAGAGCTTTTCAGAGTTTCAGTGTTAGAGGAGCCAAAATATCTGTGGGAAAGGAGGATAAGTCTTGTGCACCTGAGGAAAGTCCATGTCACACAGGTGATTGATTATAGACCTTCAGCTGCATCACTCTTCTTTCTGCCTTCGTGGAGCTGTTTTAGAGTCACCAGAACATCTGGAGCTTGGGAATTTTCTCACGAACTGTGATAAATTTATCACACATTTGGTCTCTGGGTGTTCAAACTTTGAAATGCACTTTTTAGAGAAAAATTATGAATATCCCAAATACCATTTTCTGTAGCTCCTAAATCCCTTCTCATCGTACACCTTTGAGTCTGAGCCCTGTAAGTCCCTGGTTAGAGGTCAGGAAAGTTCTCCAGGTGATGGCTGGGCTGTAGAGCACAGCTGGTGCTGGGATGTGATTTCTTCTTCTTCACATTCTTGCCTGTTGGATGTCACCAGCTTTTGGCAGCTTTTAGGTGAAACAGCTTTTCCTGAGCTCAAACCTTCCTTTCCCCTCTGTGTGGGAGTAGATTTTCTGCTGAAAATCCTGTTCTGAGGCAGGAGCACAGCCCTGTCTGGGGACACTGGTTGTGCTGGAGTGGGAGCTTGGGATTCCAGGGAGATGTAACTGGGATCATTGACGTGAAGTGAGATCCTGGCCTAGAGCTCCCTCCCTGAGACCAGCAGGATTTCAGCTTTCAGCCGTGCCCACCTCAGTGAAATCCTTGTGTCTTCTGAAGGCACCACCGTGTGCTTTGTGGTGACACAGGTTTTCTCCTCTGGTCTCCGTCGAGGACAAGCAGCAGCAAGGCACCAGGTAAACTTCTTTCCATCAGAGAAGACCCTAGAGATGCCCAACATGGGAATCTGGGTGAGAGCGTCTCCCCATTTCTTCTTGCTACCCGACTTTCCCCGTTGGAAGTGGGAGGAGTTGGAACCAGCCAGAATTTCCTGTGGTATTCCCGCACAGTGCAGCAAATCCAGGCACTTACCTGATCGTTCTTACATTCTGAAATCTATTTTAAGGCACTACAGTTAAGTCAAACAGAAGGAAATAAATGTGTTTCAAGAGGAGGTTAATAGGCCTGAATTCTGATCAGCTGTAATTTGTATGCAGAGCACAGCAGCGATGTCCAATCATCTCCTCCGAGGTATGCAAATATTCCATTGTTTAATATCCAGCCTTCCTTTTGATCAGGTGCTTGGAACCACTTTTGGTAATCACAGAAGAGCTCTGAAATTGGGCTCACCAGAATAAGTTCATTAGCGTAACAAAACTGAAAATTTAAGCCCACTTAAGCCAGGAAATTCAATGTTATTGTCCCAACAGCTTCTCTAAATCAAGTCGTCGGAGCACGTTTAATACCTTGGATGAAATTAAATAGTGCCTTAATAACTGTGCTCAGGAATTGCAGTAGTGGGGGTGTTACTGTTTTGAACTGGCTCGAGTCAGTAAATTTTCAATATTCAGCCATAACTTCTGAGGTGCTCCAGACTTGGGGCAGCTCCTGGGAGGGTGCAGGGGGAGCAGAGCTGCTGTAGTTTGTTCCACCCCCCTGCATCAAACCCTGCTCACCAGGGTGCTTGGGGGGATTTCACCTCCTTGAGCACTCAAAATGTGAGTGTGCAGCCTCAGAGCTTGACAAGGCAGCATCAAAGTGACTCCCAGTCCAATGAAATTTTAGAATTATAGCAAATTCTAATAAAACTTCTTTCTCATAATCTGTTATCTCACTATTTAAATGGTACAAACACAGAGGAAGAAACTTCCTCAGGAAGTGCTGGAGAGCAGGCCCTGTCCCAAATTTTGCATTTGAAAAAGAAACCCTTTTATAATAATAATAATAGTTTCCAAATTTCCATTTTTTCTTTAGATTTGAATTACTCTATTAACTGACTCAAACCAAAACTTTACTAACTCAAGCCCAAAGCACTCTCTTCTCTCAGTAGATTAAGTGCTGAACATCAAAAATTGTTGGAATTGTGCTTAACATCAAAAAGTTACTGTAATTGTGCAGAAGATGAGCATTGCTGCCAAGATGAGCTGTGTGGTTTGAGCCATTTCTGTACTTTTTACTCAGCATCGCTGTCCAAAAAGTGCTTTAGGTGGAGTTACCCAGTGCCTCTGCAGTGTATTTTAATTGCTTTTGAGCAAGTCAAGTGCTTTAAAGTTCCTGCAAGAGAAGCTGGAGGTACATGGAGATATGATTTATCCATTATCTAGCAGGACACTATTTTCACTCTGTTTTTTGCTGGGATGAGAAAGAAAACCCAGGGCCAGAATCTGATTATGGTATTTCTTCGGCACTGGCTTACTCTTTAAAAGATCACTTTTTAAAGAGTAAATGCTCTTATTTTCCTGGCCAAAGTCTCAGTGAGTTTGTCAGAGTTGTGTTTGCTCAGTGTCCAGGCCGTGGTGCAATATAATAACCAGAGCAACCCTTGGAGCATCATAAATCGGGGGAGTGATTTTCAGTGGGTTTTTCCTAAAAACTCTCTAAATGCTCCATTTTGCAGCTGCAAGGCTCAGTGCATAAGGACCATTTATTCATTTGCAATATCATTCCCACAAAATAAATGAGTCTTTGCTACACTTCTTAAGGAAAGACATTTTCTGACCCAAGAAGTTTCTGGGCTCACAGGTTTCTTCTTCACTGGTCTCCTTATGTTCTTGTGGCTCTTATCACAGTTTCCTTTCTCCACACTGTTTTCATCCATAAATTTTCTTACAAAATGAATAATTGGTCCTGATTAGTGAGGGTGAGGGGAAAGTGTTCTTGAAACCTGCTCATTTGTTAAGCTGGGTTTTCTTTGGCTTCTTCCCTTTGGCTGGAGGCTGGGCTGCAGTTCTTCATCCATTCTCCAGTCAATCTGTCAGGCTCATTCCTGAAAGAGGAGCAATCCCAAATAAAACTTCAACCCTTCACTCCTACTTAAATCTTCATTCTTATTTTTCCAGATGCGCTTTTTCCTGATCTTCCTGAAATGGTAAAATATAGTGTCTTGGAGATAATTCCCTCTTTATCCTGCACTGTTCAGATGCAATAGGCAAAAAGCTGGAAATGGAAGAGTCCCAGGAAGAGAAGCAGATTGCCAGAGTGTTTCTTTTTATAGGGAAATAAGTGTTGCATGGATTTCTGAGAGCCCGTCTGCAATCAGGAATTAGGCACCCGTGTCTTGGACACTCCGCTGTGCTTGGATTGATTAAAAATTCCTTTTCTTGTAGATGTTCAGAGAAGTTCATGGATGTGGAACTGGATGAGAGCAGACACCTGCAGGGAGCTGCTTGACTTTCCACTTGGGATTAGGAAATTAAAATTTAGCCCCATTTTCTTCTGTGCCTGGTCCCCAGTGTGTATTTAAGGGGATTTTGTGACCAGCTGCCTTGTCCTGTCTGTGTTCACTCCAACAAGTGTCTCGTCTTCAAGTCTGGGGCGCTAACTTGGTCTTCCTTAAATTCTGAGACTAAATACAAAGGATTTTATCAAACTTTCTTGAACACAAGTGAGTGTTTGGTGGGAGATAATTAAAATATGTATGTCTGCCACAGGCTGGGACTCCTTCAGTCTTCCTTCAGCCTTTGCAGGCCTTTTCATTTTGTTCTTCCTTACAGACAATCTCAGCCCGTGTTCTTTGGGAATCTGCTCCTCCTGCTCTCCCTCAGATTGCTGCCCAGCTAGGTTTATTCTCCTCTTGCCCTGCAGGGCCCACCCCCCCGGCTGCTTGTAGGCGGTGCTGGGGGATTTTTTTCATGCAACCACCCCCAATCTGGGATGATTTTCCTACTGGGATAACGAGTGTTGTGTGTGCAGATACATCTGTCCACCATTCATCCCGTCCTGCACATATCAGCTACTGATAAAACATGGAAGAGTAAATAAATAGATTTAAATCTCTAAGGGGGTTGAAATAACGGATCAGTAGAGAAAGGAATCAAGTCCCAAAAGTGAACTTAAATCACAGAGAGATCCAGGAGCCTTGGTGTGTGTCCTGCATGGAGGAGCATTCCTGCAGCTCCTGGAAGAAGTGTTGGGAGAGCAAAGTGTGTTGATAACGGTGCTGTGCTGTCCCTTCCTTGCTGTTCTTAATAGTGATCATCCTTTTCCCCTTTTCCTGCTGCCTTTCCCTCCCTTTCCCATAAACTTTTTGAATTTATCCAATTGACCCGTGTATCTTTTCTCTTCACTTTTTCTCTTTATTCTCCCCGCCTTTGGTTTCTCCTCCCTATCCCACGCTGTCTCATCTCCCCCTTGCCTTTGCTCCATGTTTTCATGTTCCCAGGCTCACCCTGTTGTCCCTCCCCCCCAGCAGGTGCCCAGCCAGGTCCCCGAGCCCGTTCCCGCGGCGTTCGGAGCCGTGGAGAGCTCCCACCCCTCTGGCAGCACCCCCGGCACCGCGGCCCCCGCCTCTAAACAAGGTCGGTTCATGGAGATTTCCTCCCTCGTTATTTTGAATCATTTATTTTTTCCCCTCCTTTCTTGTTTTAGTTAGAATATTTTTGGCAGGGACCAGCAGGCAGCAGAAAAAGGAGGGGAGGAACTTCTCTTCCTCCAGTGGAACATTTTAAGTGTGTTGCTAAGGCAATTAATTGGAATTTGCTAATGTGGAACTGGTTAAAAATAATTGTCTTCCAGCTTCTAAAGTGTCCTAAACGTTGTTTCAGAGCACACAGAAGGATGAAACTCCTCTCACCCATGTGCCATCCTCCAGAAACTAGCATGTTGTCAGGGAAATGCTTTAGGCAGAGAGGCTTTGGATCATTTGGATAATTAGCCACAGCAATGGCATGGATCCAGAGGATCATATGGCTTCCCCAGAGCTGCTTGTGTGTCCAGTCCTGTAGGAATGGGCAACATTAACTAGGAAAAAACCCGTTAGTGTGCAAAGTGTCTCATAAAGCCCATAGCAGATTTTGCTGACTTTGGTAAAAATGGCACAGATGGAAAAAGTTTCTTAAAATTCCATTTCCTTGGACAACACTCTCAGGCACAGGATGGGAGCCTTGGGGCATCCTGCACGGGGCCAGGAGTTGGACTCGATGATCCTGATGGGTCCGTGCCAGCTCAGGATATTCCATAATATACATTGGAAGGGAGATTTTTTAAACTGTTCAGGGATTGTCCCAGGAGGCCGACAGAGCAGGCCCAGGCTCTTCCCACACTGGAATTTTGTAGCCATTGGAAGCTGTAATTCCTGATGTGTGTCAGCAGGATGGGTGCTGGGGTACAGAGCTGACACCAGCATTTCCTTCCCAGTTTTACCCATGGCATCGCAGCCTCCTGGGCTCTGCCTGGAGCGACGTGTGCAGGGAAGTCATGGAGTGCTGAGATCTTTTATTTCAGAGTATCCAGAGTCACAGAATCACCAAGGTCAGAAAAGCCCTCCAAGATCTTTGAGTCCAACCCAGCACTGCCATGTTCAGCACTGACCATGGCCCCAGGTGTCACATCCATATATTTTTTTTAACACTTTCAGGGATAGCGACTCCACCACTGCCCTGGTCAGTGCCTGGCCACTCTTTCCATGAAGGAATTTTCCCAAAATCCAGCCTAAATCACCCGTTGCACAACCTGAGGCCATTTCCTCTTGTTCTGTTATGTGTTCCCTGGGAGAGGTTTGCTAGAGAAAAACCAAGCCCCAGAGGAGCACAGCTCTGGAAAAGGGGACAAACTAATGTCTCTGGGGCTGCAGATGTCCTCGATCCCAGCTGCAGCACGGTCACTGCCGGCAGCCAAGGATTGGGGTGTCCCTGGGGTTGCTCTTACAGCCACAGCATGGACATTGGGGTTTCCCTCTTCCAGTGCTATGCCTCTAAACTGCTGCAGTGTCTAGAAATTGGTTGTAAAAGGTTGAAAAGGGACCTTTTGGGGATGGTCTGGTCCCATCTCCCACTTGAAGGCAGACTGTGGCTCTGTCTAGATGTTGGTGCAAACCTTCGATGTCCCCAGTGTCACCCGAACAAGGCGTGGGTGGATCTGATGTCCTTTGGCTCTGCTGTGGCTGTGCTGCCTGAGCTCCCTTGGCTGTTTGGTGCTGCCCAGCTCTGGCACAGCTGCTCTTCCCTGTCTGTGTCCCCTCTGCCAACATTCCCGGGTCCCTCTTGCTGCCAGGGACATCCTCTGAGCACACCACGTGGTCACCTGGTGACACCAGTGACCACTGAAGTGCATCTGCCCTCGGGACGGAGCTGGGGCTGAGCTGTATAGCCGTAGAATCGCGGAACATCTCCAGCCAGAAGGGACCTGTAAGGATCACCAAGTCCAAACCCCCTGCTCCTCACAGGACCACCTACCACTAAACCATATACCAAGAGCTCCTTGAACTCTGATCTCTGAAAATCCAGCACTTTCCATCACAGTGTTTCATCTCTGTGTATGAAAATGTGGATTTCCGGGACAAACGGGTCTTATCCTCTTCTCTCTCTCTTTAACTTAATCCCTTTGTAGGCAGCTGTGAGTAAACTGGAAGTAAGTGTGTTTATTTAGTTACACAGCTCTGACAGTATTGGTTTAAACATAGAGCAGGGCTTGATTGGGGTTTAACACCGACAAGCTTCCCTGTGTTTATCTCCATTCCATCCCAGAAAGAGTCAAGCATTTGTTCCAGTCCAAAAATTGCTAAAGAGCACATTTATGTAAGCACTGCAGGGAAAGCCCTGGAATAACACCCGGAGCGTTGGGCCGTGGCCAGGGTGGGCAGAGCAGTGCAGGGATTGGTGTCCGTAATTAATAGACCCTGTTAATAATATTTAAACTGAACTAATGACTTTTGGTGTGGACGTCTGTTCAGACATACATGCCAAGGTATCAAAATGATTTTTCACTTTGGTGTTGGGGGTTTTTTGCTTCAAGACAAAAGCAGTGACGGATAGGGCTGCATGGCTGCAGTGTTCATTAAAACCAGTGTTGTTGTGTCTCCAAAGTCCCCTCTGCCACGTTCGTCCTGCGGATCGGATCCTCCCCATGCCCTTCCTCTCCTGTGCCTGTTTGCATCCGTCAAACTTTGGAATCAGGCTTTCACTGTGATTCTGTGACACCCAGTGCTGCTTGTGCATCTGCTCTAACTGCGAGCGGCATCTGGCCCATCCGCTGGGCTCGGATCAGGATCAGAGCCATGCGCTCTGCCGGCAGACCAGGGTCTGCAGTCCCTGTTGGCTTGGTCTGGAAACCATTCCCAAGGCTGGATTTGGGATTGCATTATTTATATCCTGGGTTGTTTTTTGTAAAAAGACAAGCCTTTGGCATTTCATAGAATCTCAGAGTGGTTTGGGTTGGAGGGGCCGTAAAGCTCCTCCCATTCTGAACCTGCTGCCATGTCAGGGACACCTTCCACTGGACCAGGTATAGGAATTGCTATTATAATACCTTGAAAAATCACATTATTTAGGTGCAAGTTCTGGTTCCTATAGATGCCCCTGATATGTCCATACCAGCCAGGCTGCCAGAGGGAGAATATTGCTGGAGAATCCAGGTCAAGCCAGTGGCCGAGCCTGTGGAGCCTGGCTGCAGGCCAGGCTGGTGCAGGAGGTGCAGTGGGGTAGAACTGCATGGAATCAGAGCTGCCCACATTTATTCCGCTTGCAGAGGTTCAGGGGGATGTTTGGAGTAGTATTATCCTCTTTTTAAACCTCTTTCGAAGTCTTGCAACTTCGAATCAGACATGGAGAATGTACAACATGGTTTGTGGAAAACAGATTAATGTCAGACCCTGGAGTTTGGAAAGCTCCAAAGCCCCTCTGCTGACACTGACTCAGTCCCCGTGCCGCCTTGTGAGTGTTTGCATCAGGACAAAAAATGGATGGAAAAATGGCAGTGAGCCCAGCAATTATTGTCAGATAAACACCACGGAGCAGGAACAAATGCCTGTATCCAGTAAAATCTTCCTCATCCACTGCCCTGGCCAGTCTGTGCCACTGGGACCACCCAGCAGCCCGACAATGGCTTTTCCGTGAAGGAGGCAGCAGGCTCTGCCCCACTGGGTATGCGACAGAATCGTAAAGGAATAATTTTGCAAAAATTGTATTTATCAGGAAATTTTAAAAAATATCTCTTGATATTCCTCCTGGAGCAGCTGGCGCTTCCTGTAAATACTTTCTAAATATAACATGAGGAATGATCTCCGTGTATTTAGGAAGAGGGATTTGATCCAGTTGGGATGAATTGCGTTGATTTCTGTTTTCCCTCCCCAACTGTGAGTTGTTCGTGTGACTCTCTGTAACAGTTGGCAGGGATGAGTCCTCCTCTGCCAGGACTTGGAGATTTGTTCTCTGGGATGGGGGTTCAAGTTCAGATTTGCTTCTCATTAGCCAAATCTGCTCCTCTTTCTCTGAAAATCCTCCTCAAATCACTTTTCTCTGGGATTTTGCACACACAGCCTGTATCCATGACAAGAACATTGGCCAGACAAGGTGTGGTTTGAAGGAAAGGAGTTAAACCTCTGGTTTCAGACGCAGCTGTGGATTTGTGCTGGTTTTATCTCTCAGAATTATTTTCTTAGCACTTCAAATGCCTATCGTTGGTGGGGGGGGGGTTGAGCATTCTCCTTTGACCTGGGGAGAGAATATCCAGGCAGTTGTTTATAGCGAGCTGTAAATGTCAGGAATGCTTCAGGAGTTCCTGCAAAGGATGTTCCAGAAATCAGAGGTGACGTGTTTTCTTTTTCCAAACCAGTTCCCATGTCCTTTTTCTTCCACGGAGCCTCCAGAATCAAAATCAACTGTTGGGATACTCTTTCCCATCTCTTTCCTCACTTGTCATCCTCTTCCAAAGCCATGTCCCTGGGTGCCTAATTAAGTTGATAAACTACTGCTTTGGCCATGGCCCTCTGTAACGCTGCTGGGGCTGCCGACAGCTGGAAGCAGAGTTCACTTTTGCTCCAGCTGTTCCTAAAGGTGGGATTTGATTCTCCAGGCAGTTTCAAATGGGTTCTCCTTCAAAAACCCGTTCCCTTCAGCTGAGCTGTTGAATAAGCCCCAAATGGAAATCCAGCAGAGCCAAACCTGTTCAGTTCTACCTGAATTTTGATGATTTGAGGTTGGTTGTGGCCTTTGACTTCCTAATCTGAAGAGCAGGTTTGTGCCTCTGGCTTTTCCAGAATTAATTTTGCTGATGTAACAGTGTCCTGAAGGAGTTTAGTGTTCCTGCAAGATCCTAAACGATAATGGCTCATACTTTTGTAGAAAAGAAGTGGGAAGCAGCAGAGCTGCAGCAGAGCTTTGGGAGCTGTGTGATGGTCATGGCAGGGATGGGATCACCAAGTCTATTGCTAATCATGGGATAAGTGCAGGGACTTTTTTCTGTACAAGATTTTGGGGGTTATGTTGATACATTTCTTCCAAACGTCTACTCTAAATCTCTCCTCTTTCAGTTTAAGCCATTCCCCCTTGTCGTGCAAGTTTTTGTCCATATAAAAAGTTGCTGTCCTTGTTTTATAAGCCCCCTTTAGGCACTGGAAGGCTGCAATGAGTCTCTCCAGATCCGTCTCTTCTCAGAATGGCAGGGGTTGTATTTTCAAATTTGGATTCCAGGTGAGGTGCAGGGGCCTCTGGTGTCTTCCTCAAAGCGCCTTGGCAGAGTGCAGGAATGGGAACCAAGGGGGCCAAGGCACCACGCAGGGACATGGAGTTGCCTTGCTGTTGATAATGGTTTTGTTTCTCCTTTCCCAGAAGAGAAGCCAAAACCAGATCCAGTATTAAAACCACCTTCTCCAGTCCTCAGACCAGAACCTACTGGGGAGAAGAAAGATCAAGCTGGGCAGACGACCGAGGCCCCCACCTCAGTGGAAAGTCCACCAGAACTTCCTCGTGCTCCGTCGCCGGCCCCGGCCGTTCCGGTCACAGCTGTCCCCGCAGCCGTCACTGCTGTCACTGTGTCCAGCAAACTCCCGCCCGCTGCTGACCCGGAGGACAAATGTGAGCTGGCCTTCCCCAAAGAGGAGGCAATGCCTACACCCAGTGCCACCCCGTGCCCGGAGCCAGCAGCCCCTCCTGCCAAAGAGCCCGGTGCCGAGGTGTGCACGGAGCCCAGCAGTGCAGTAGCATCACCCGGAGATGCCCTGGTGACGGTGACGGCCGGGCCCGCTGTCACGAACGACACGAGCGGCGTCAGGGCCGCGGGGGCCGCGGCCGAGCCCCTGGCAGAGGTGGCCCAGGTGGAAGCCACGGCGTTGACTGTGGAGTCGGAGCCCCCCGAGGCCCCCCCAGCGGAGGTGGAGGGCTCACCATCACCTCCTAGTGCTCCTCACGCTGCTCCCTCTCCTCCTCCCACCCCGCCTCCCACCCCGCCGCCTCCATCTCCTCCGGTTTCCGTTGCTGCTGTTACCACTACAACTCCTTCTCCACCTCCTTTCCCGTCTCCGAGTGCCCTCCCTGTTGTCCAGGGAGATTTAGAAGGAGAGGAGAGCACAAGAACTACTCTTAGTGAAGAGGTAAAAGATACTGAAAAGAAGGAAGAGACAGAAGCAGATGGGCAACTGGAGGAGAGCCAGGAGGCTCTGAGTGTGAACTCGAGCAAGAGTCCTGTCCCAGGTAAGCATTTGGCCCTGTGGGTTCATGTGGTGAACTGCAGGATGAAGGAAAGGGGCTTTTTCTTCTTCCAACAGATGTTTCTGTTTCTATCAGCAAAAGAAAAAAGCCTGGTGGTGCGTGTAGCTGCTATGATTGTGAAATGCTGATCTTCATTGGCAGGGATAGAAATCCCTCCTGATTGTTCATAATTGGTCACTGACTTGGATGTGTGTCCCGGGCTGGGGTGAGCTCCTGCTTCCATGGCAACACAGGGCTGGTGGAGGGAGAGCGCAGAGCACACTGCTCTTCATGGGATCCCAAGATGGTTTGGGTTGGAAGGACCTTAAATCCCATCCAGTGCCACCTGCTGCCATGGGCAGGGGCATCTTCCACTATCCCAGGGTGCTCCAAGCCCCATCCAGCCTGGCCTTGGACGGTTCCAGGGATGGGGCAGCCACAACTCCTGTTCCCCCCGAGGCGAGCGGTCGGTCCGAGGGCCTGTGGCTCTGGATTTGGGAGCCTGAAGCTCTGGGGATGAACCCCCTGTGCCAGCCATTTCCAGAGCTGTTGGAGTGGGTTCTTTTCCAGCTGTAAAAATGTGTCACGGTGTTCCCAGATGTGGGAAAATGAAGTGGACCGTTCACACTCACCGAAAAAAATGACAACTGGAGTCACACCAGTGTCACCCACCAGGGTCACACCCCATTGTCACCTCAGTGTCACATACCTCTACCTGCCCAGCCTTCATTAGAGATGCCTCTGCTTTTTGTTTGCGAAAATCACGTGTAAGCAAAATGTACAATTGAAAATTTTAAATTTAAATTCTGCAGTTTACCATTTAAAATTCACTAAAAATTACAATTTCTGCAACCACTTTTTAAAATCCAGCCTATTTCTCTGGTGTTCTTCACACCCAGCAGTGTTAAAGCATTTCATGTGTCACATTTTCTACATCCTGTTCTGCAGTTATTTCAATTGCTTGGAACTTGGTGAAGCTCGGACAAAGAGGACAAACAGTCGATTTTGATTTGGATCTTGTTGGTTTCATTCTTTTAAAGTAACATTTCATTGTAGGGGTTTTTTTAGGTTTTTCTTTGATAGATGGGAAATGGGCTCAGAAATCTCAAGCTCTGCTCTTAAATGCACTGGAAGGCTGAGGTTGGCCCTGTTCCATGGTTGTGTGATACTCAATATACTGATTTTAAAATCTGGTATCTACAGACGAGAAGAAAGATCCTTTTACTACACCAACCATGAGGATTTTTGCTTGTTAATCTTCTTCTATTTTTATTTCACTCAGGTCATTTCACTGCACTGGCACTTGTTGTTCTTTCAATCCGAGCTACTTCATAACCCAAATTAATTTCCTTACAAAGGAGAGGAGAGATGGGACTCTGTAAATAAGGTTTTGGACAGGCAGGTTCCAGCTTACAGTGTTATTGCTGGCTTTGTAATGGCCTGTACTTTAAATTTTTTAAAAATTAACTTACAATATTTTGCTTTTAATTATGCAGAAGATTAATTTTAATGCTGTAATGTCATTATGCTCCAGAGCACACATTAGCCAAGCCATTGGCTTTGGCAACAGGGAAACAAGGAGTTCTCAAGTCATGTAAAAGATGACTTGAAATTCAGATTTCTATTAAAAGCTCAGGGCTTCAAAGAAAGCACAAAGCTCTCCAAGTGGTTTTTTGTGCTTTACCCCTGATTTAATGATCCCGAACTATTGCATTTCTCTGCCAACCTTCTTTTCAGCAGTAATTTTCCAGTTCTTTCTTGGAGAGAGGAAGAGAGATTGAAATAACATCATCTGAGGCTGCCTGCTAATTCAGGAACAAGGAACACCATGTCTGCCATATACATTGGAAAATCCAGATGCTGACCCTCAGGAGCAAGGAGAAAGGGTTATATTGTTGTGTTTTTCTTGGACTAAAGGCCAAGACATTTTTTTATGATCTCTGGAGTTAGGATTAAATCTGGGATAAGGGAAACTTCTTGAGCACATGCTGGTAGCTGTGAGCTCTGTGACTTTGTGCAATATTTCTTTGGGATTTTCAGCAGAATGGTGTTTTTATTACAGAGCAGCTCGGCTACAAATCATCCCACTGCTTTCCCTTTAAAGGGAGCTGAGCTGGGCCAGAGCTGGGACCTCTCGGGATAATCTCGTTCCTGCAGCAGTTCCTCCTGCGTGTCCTTTTCATAACTGTAACCTGGCCTGCCTAATTTCAGGAATGAGACCTTCATCCCGTCCTCCTGAGCTGCTGGGGCAGCACTGCTGAGGCTCCCAGGTGGATCCCGTATTTTGCACTGGAGGTGGCAGCTTTTTGGGGATGAGCGAAGGGATTTGCCTGTTCCTGGAGTGTTTTACTGTCTGTCCAACAGTCAGAGAAACCAGACTTGGATTTTTTGCTCTGTTGAGCTCTGTGGCAAGAAAGAAAATATATTCAGACCCTTAAACATCTTCATCCTGCAGCAGTTCTTTTTTTACAGCTCAACAAAATGACTTTGTCAGTGTTTGCAGGGAAAGGCCGGAGCTGAGTTGATCCTGTGGGGATCCAGAGGAACCCTTTTCCACTGGCATTAGGTCTCCACCAGATTTCCAAGGTCAGGGGATTCTACTGGAGCACCCCTGTTGTATTTTACACTGAATTCTGCCTACTCTGAACACCCTCACAGCGAAGTTGGCAGCTTTAGTGGTTCAGTCTCTGTGTCTGTGAGTCACTGGATCATCATTCCCTGCTCATCAGCATCACTGGTTGTGCTTCCCTATGAAATGGGGAAGATTTGGTGGGTTACAGAGCATTAAACCACTGAGCAGTGCAGGATGTTGTACCCAGGGGTGGTTTCTTGCTGCCGACCGTGTTCCTGGTCTGAGCATCTGCCCAAAGGGGGCACGTTCCCCCTGTTCTCAGGGCACAGGTTGCATTCCTGCCTCCTCAGGAATTTTTGCCTGGAGTTTTTAGGATGGGCAGAGCTGTTATCTGCAAAGGGAAAAAGCACATGCTATTTAAAGTAATTAATTCCTCCTCATCTGCTCTACAAGGAGAAAAATAGATTATCAAGAGAAGACCTGGGCACTCTGATACGCACTAAAAACATGACCCCAACTAAAAGTCATCAACGACTGTTGCTTTTTGTTAAATTCTGGGGTTTCTGTAGCTACAGTGAGGGACCAGGACTTTCCAGGGAACCAAACAGGAAAATGTTGGTGGAGTGCAATTTCTGCAGAAGAAGGTGTTACCAGAGACCTGAGACCTTTGATGTCACCATTGTATCATGGCTATTAGAAGAAGCAAAGAGGAAAATAAGGGACTGATGTGTGTCCCAGGCAGAACTCCTTGGAACACAGGAAGTGGAAAGAACTTAATACACATGGAATTCAAAGGGCTGTTTCTTGCAGAGCTCATTTATGGGACATATTTCTGTATTAAGTAGCCCAGCTGTGGCGAGTCCTGGAGTTTCTGAGCTGAGGAGGCTGTAACGAGCGGCTTGGGCTGTAATTGGAAATACCTTGGAGAAATTTCCTCAGCACTGAAACCTGCAGAGGCAGAAACATAAATCAGGTGTCGCCTTTTTCTTGATATGCTGCCATAGCCACTGGAATATATTTTCTTTTCCATGAGCTGGAAGGCGATGGTGGGTCTTTGCTTTGGTCTTTCATGGCATGTTGGATAATAAAATAAAAATATAAGAGCTGGTATTAATTTAGGCTTCACAGTTGGCACCACATCAGAGAGGAGAGGCCTCGTGTCCTGCTGGAGGGGCCGTGCGCTCACGGGTGGGTAAATCTGTGGGAAGATGTTCCACTGGGAAACGTGACACAGCTGGAGGAACGGACTGGGGGAGCGTCGGGCCTGCTGAGCAGATCCCTGCAGTGCTGGGGTTGTCACTGGGAGTGGTGTCCAGGATAGTCTGGAATTAAGGGTTTGTTCATCTTTCTGGTCCTAAAGTAAATCTGATTTGTCACTCCTGTTATCTTCCTTGGTTTTGTAAGCCATGATAAGAGCTCAGAGTGTTGGTTTGGTTTGCTGGTGTCCCTTTTCCAAAGGAATGAAGTGAGCTGAAAACAAGGTCTGGAAGTGTGAATGGTGGCAAAAATGAACTTGCATTTGGGCAGGAATTAAACTATTGGAGAGCACGTGAAACTGCTCATCTTGGGGACAGGAAAACGGAAAAGAAGACCGGTATTGTCCATCTCCCCAAGAGCCACACTGGACACGTTACTCTGTATTTCCCTACAGCCTCACAGACGAAACTCCATCTTCAGATGGGTAACGCTGTTGTCCTGTTAGATTTGGAGTTTGGGAAAGTTGGCACCTAAACTCACTTCATTTTCACCTAAACTTTGTTTGGCACCTAAACTCACATCAGCGCAAATTCTCCTTTGAACTCCGGCAGCAGAAATGTGAACTTGACAGAAAAAAAGAAATCTGGTGTCTCCTATTTTAAGAGGGCGAAAAATTGAGCAACGTCTCTGGAGATCTCTGGAGATCCATCCCAGGCAGCTCCATAGCAGAGTCAGGGGTTGCTCTAGCTGCAGAACCCCTGGGCTGATGGAAGTAGTGAGATTTAAGGCAAGACACATTCGGGAGGCTTGGCAGGATTGCAGCCTCTACAGAGGTCTTTTTTTCAAAAAAAAAAAAGGTGGAAAAAATGTATTCTTGAGCAGCAATAATGTTCACATCCTGACAGCTGAGGAAGGAAACACCCCGGACCTTTGCCACCCCCAAATCCATGACCCCTGAGTTTATTTCTGCAGTTAAAAATGAAACAATATTTTACACCATAGGTGGTTTCCATGGCTTGAGTTTGAGGGGAGCGAAATTCTGTTGGATTAAAAATTTGAGGATTGATCAGTTAAATTACTTGGCTGTGGCAAAACTGAGGTTGTTGCTGTGCAGACCTGATCTCTTCTTGGAGAAACCCCTGGAAGTGTGCAAGTAACGTCACCAAACAAGAAGACTGAAAACAATGCTTTGAAAAGTGCTCTGTTTTCACTGAATTTTAGCAGATTTTGTGATGGAGGGAACTGGGGAGCCTGGCTTAGATTTGTGCTTTGCTGAATTCCAGAAATTACCACATGTGTGGACACTGCTCATTCCCAGCCCTGGTTTTACCCCAGGATAGTTGGAATAACTGGGGTGCTCTTGCCAAGGTGCCGGCAGCAGCAGTAAAGGCTGATCCCAGTGGTGTGAGACAAAGTTGTGTTGCAGGCTGGGCCTGCTTGGCCCTTCCTCTCCCCTCCTTTGAGCCCCAGGAAGTTCAGGATTTGTGCTGGGGCTCTGCCCTGCCCTTGAAGCCTCTCCACAGGGAAACGCAATGGGTGGGATGTGCAGGACCTGGAGCTTGGGAGACCCGGGTGATTTTTCCAGCCACCGGTTCTGTGACAAGGAGATGATGTTTGAATATTTAAATAAGACTTTCTTTTTTTAGTTAACTTTGCTTTTGGGCTGTTCAACCTGAAGGTAAATGTCTTCCATCGGCACCAGTAGCTCCTGTTGCTCTTTGGGCTGAGGCCTGGATGTGGTGATTGCTGCAGGAATCTGCAGAGTGTCTGCAGGTCCATGGTCGCCCTCCAAAAAGGGAAACACTCTGGAGAAGCCATGGAAGCTCGTACGTATCCTTTGGGGCAGTGGGAGCACAGCAAATCCCACTTGTTCAGTACCCTTAGGAACAGAGTTGGCTGTTATTAACGCTTCTTATTTATCCGTAGTGAAGAACCTTTCACAGTTGTATTTTATTGTGATGAAGGAAGTGCACACTGGGTTTTTCCACAGTATCTTCTGGAAACCAAAGGCTGGAGCTGGAAATCTGTTTGCAGTAAACTTCAGTCACAAAATCAATCCCATTTACACTCTGTTAACTGGGCATGTGTGCTTGGGATCCAAATTTAAGCTGGGAGCAGTTGCCACAAATTAGGAGCAGATTAGATTAATGGGTTTGTCTCCTCTTAATATATTGTGTGGTTTCTTCTAGCCTTTAGGGGGAAAACATGATTGGTGTAAATCAGTGCTGATCTTGGGAATACTCTGTGGTGTTTCCTTTGACTCAATTGGCCAGGGAGATCATTATTGGTGAAGTTACGAACCTGCTTTTAAATTGAAATATAAACCCAGCTCAGAGCAGTGCTGCAGGATTGAAGGAGTTTTCCTTTTGCATGAGATACTGGAAATTTGAGCTTGTTTATGGTTAATAGTATAACAGTGTTAGAATTCTTGAGAAAAATATGTTGAGAACAACCTTTTCTCCCAGCCAGTACCTGATCTTTCCAAAAACTTGATTTCCTGAAGGTTTTTTTCCCTGCGTGATCCTTGTGCTGTTGGCAGTGACCTCCTCGCTACCCCAAGTGCCATTTGGAGCTTGAATGAGCAACTTGTAAAACAATTCCTGAGTTTTAATGTCATTTTAATGTTTGTTATTGCTGCATTGAAAGCCAAAGTGGTTAAATCAAGCTGAATCCTCCACAAGGCTGCAGCTGCTTCGTTTTCCTGTGCCTGAGACCAGCCCCTGAGAGGGAAGCTCATGACCCACGGCCACATCAGCTCCATGTCATTCAATGTTGTAACAGATGCACGTTTACATTGCAGCCCAAACTGCTGTAACTGCACCAAAGACCTGGAAGAAACCAAAAGACCGGACCCAAGCCACTGAGGAGGTGACAGAGGCAGAAACAGAGGTGAGAGGGAACCAAAGTCCTACTTTACTCAAATTTAAAGATAGTGTTCCTCTCTTGAAGTAGTACATTAGAGACATTGTTTCCTCGTTGTCTCACAGGATCCAGGACAGAGTTTTGGGGAGGAACAGTGCTATTCCTCAGCATCCTTTAGATAGCAGGTGTCAGTCTGCTCCATTTTAAAGCTCTTCAGTTTTCTTTGGGTTTGCCTAATTTAGTGACTAATATAGGCACAGAAACACAGGCTGGTTTGGGTTGGAAGGGCCCTTAAAGATTCATCTCATTCCAACCCCTGCCATGGCAAGGGACACCTTCCACTAGAAGGTTCCACTAGACTTCCACCAGCCTCCCAGCACTCAGGAACCCCTTCCAGTAAAGGATGAGGGAAAAGTGGGTTTGGATCCCTCAGCACTGCCCCATTTTGGTCCCAGGCCACCATCCTGACATTTGTCAGGTTCTTCTGCACAGGGATATCATGGCGAAGGATAGTTTTCCTGATGACTAACTGATGGAGAAGCTGACAAAGGATAATGCTGAAGTTTTCAGGCAAAACCACTTCAAGAGTCATTAGATGAGTGAAGAACACCTTCCTCGCTGCTGTTTTGGTAGGGATATTGCAGCGGGGAGCTGTGCTTAATATCCTGGGTCAGCATGGGATTAGAATTGATCAGAAAGGGAGCAAGAGAGTAAAAATGTAGAAGTTCAGACTGCCCAGTGTGTAGATAAAAGCTGAGCTTGGCCGGATGTGATGCAGAGCAGGAGAGCGAAGAGTGTCACTGGGCCTGCACCAGCAGGCTCATCCTCCACGCTTTCCTCATCCTCCCCTGGAGGAGTTGTGTCTCCTGCATCACCCGGCAGTTCCACTGAAGAATTCTTCAGAGAATTCCCTTGAAAAATCTGCAAGAAGCGTTTCAGGATGTGGTGCCCTCAGGCAGGGAGGCGAAAGGATCGGGAGCGTCCTCCAGAGCATCCTCAATGGAGTTATTCCTTTGTTCAGTGCTAAGATGTGCTGGGATTTCTCCCGGGAGAAGCGCGTTCTGACGCCTCCTCGTCTGAATGCACAATCAGGCTGTGTCCTTGGAGAGCTCTAAAATTAACAGCCAGAGATACTATTAATGCTTTTTCCCGAAACCGAGATGCTGGAATTGTGGCTGGATCTCACATTGACTTCCTTAGTGGGATCTGCTCCAGTTGGCAGCAGCCATTTAAAGGAAGAATCCCCCAAAACAAGCACCATGTGCCCTTTACCGTCCCTTTATCATGGATGGTAGGAGTGGAGGAAAGCAGAGGTGTCTTTCCAGACTGGGATTGCTCGTGGCTTAACAGTTCCCTCCCTCCAATCCCATGGGGATTTCATGGGCAATGCTGAATCTTTCCAGTTGCACCATTAGTTATCAGTGGGTTATCCATGGGAATGAGCTGATAAATCACCCAGTGCTCAGGGTGGTGTTCCAGATCACTGTGTAAGATGCACTTATATTCCTGCTGCTCCCAACAATGCTGTGTGAATCCATGAAGAACCGTTTCACATGCATTGAATTCATCGGGGTGTTCTTAATGAAACCTCTGCCTCTGTCTGTGCTCCAGCCGAAGGAGGAGGAGGAGCCTTCAGGGGACAAAGTACTTGAATCTGACCAGGAGAAAATGAGCCATGGGCTTCAACTGGAGAGGGAACCCTCGGAGCTCAAGGCCGTGAAACCCGTGGAAGAGAACGGGGAGCAGGAGGCAGAGCCGGTGCGGAACGGTGCCGAGAGCATCTCGGAGGGCGAAGGCACTGACGCCAACTCCGGCTGCACGGAGAGCTCCGGGGAGGGGCCCGTGTACCA
Source organism: Callaeas wilsoni (assembly GCA_013398955.1). NCBI lineage: Eukaryota > Metazoa > Chordata > Aves > Passeriformes > Callaeidae > Callaeas > Callaeas wilsoni. The sequence continues at coordinate 44,479 of VWPU01001899.1, read as the reverse complement.
GTACAAACCAGGTAAGGCCTGCTCCACTCTGCTTCTCTGCCTCCCTCCTGTAGGGGCTGCTGACACCGGCTGTCATCCCTGTGGATGTTCCCAGTGGGGCTGGAAGGGGATTCAGTGTTCACCATGTGCAGTTCTGCCGAGATCTGCAACCCAACAGGCCCCAAGAGATCTTCCAGGGGGGCAAAAGGGGAAAATTGTTTTTGTCTTGCTGGTCATGGTTAAGAGAAGAGAAAAACCCTAGTTCCTTGAAATTTTTGTGCCTTTGGGTGCTGGCTACAGCATGGTGGAAATGGCAGAGAGTTGATTCCTGTGTGATTGACAGCTGGAAACCATCCAAGAAATTCCATATAAACAGATATACCTCTGAAATAAGAAATGAAGGTGCTCATTGGGTCCTGAATACAAGTATGTGTGTTCATAAAGATTTAATTTCCTGGCTAAACAGTTGCATGGATCTTTGGATTTCTAGAAAAGTAAGGAAAAGAAACAATTTGTGGTTTTCAATCCAGGCACTGCCCAACTCAATCCCATTGGTTAGGGTATAGAATATATAGAGAGTGTTTTTGTTATTTATGAAGACCTAACCTTTTTGTTATTAATGAAGATTTTGTACTTTATAGACCTGGACCTCAATTAATCCACCTCATTTAGAGAGGACTTGAGACCAACTTCTCAGTTGCTCCCAATTTTTAAGCGATTTCTTATTCAAGTGAAACTCCCTCCAAATAAAGTAGTCATTTTTTAGGAGCCCAGAAATTAAAGAGTATAATAATAATAAGGAAGGACCTGGAGAACCTGGTGGACAAGGAGCACCACCATTAAGGGATTCCACTGCAGTGGTTATTTCTGCACCACTTTGTTCTTACAAAGACCTCAATTGCTTTGGTTTTATTAATTCAGCACAATCATATTGTGAGGGGGAAACACAGAGGCCTCTAGATAGCTCATCATACTTAGGGTACCTGACCAGTTCATTAGCTAAGCACTTCCTGAAATTAAACCATAATTCATCAGCTGATGCAGTCAGAACAATCCCAGTTGGGTCCAGATGTCCTTTCACTCAGCTGAAGGGGTTGGATTGATCCCTGGGAAAGCAACATGCATCAGACTTGTGCAATAGTCCTTGATTTTGGCTCTACTCTTTTTAGAAAGGGGAATTTCTGCCCTTTGGAGGAATTGTGTGTTTGATCCCTGTCTCTCCCTGTGTTTGGGATCTTTCCTGTGACGCTGCCCAGCTGCTCTTCACATTAAAACAGCTCATCTAGAGCTTTCCAGGAGAAGGAAACTACACATAAACTGCTTGTTGTGTTGGAGCTTTTCCATGGTAAATGACAGATACAGTGGGCAGGCCAGGAATTCCAGCTGGGATCCAGCCAAACCATTTCTGCACCCCTGTATCCTGAAGCTCTGTAGAAATAAAACTGCATAAAGAGCTAAAGTTTGTAGTTACTTCTGTGTATTTTCATTCCCAGTTATTAAAACCCAGCATCGGCATAAGTCCCTGCTCGTGGCTTTTGTGGGGGTGCAGATGGTGAGATCCCAGAGATCCCAAGCTGGGGGTCAGGGAGTGAAATAAAGGAATAATAAATACCTGAAGGGCTGATAAATGCTGAGTAACGACGAGAGAGATCCAAAGGCAGCATCTCATACAGATGTTTTCCTTCAGATAAAACATGTTATCTTCCCTAATTTCAAACAAACTGTGGCCAGTGCCAAAAATCCCATCTCCAGACCATCAGAGGCTGATTTTCCTTGTGCCAAAGTGGCTGTAGGTTTATGCTGTGATTTGCACCAGGCAGGGTCCTGCACACGCAAAAAGCCCCACGAAAAATATGTGGAAAGTTATAATTCCCAGATCATGGTCTGTGGTTGTGGCTTCTCTCATTTCCGCTTCTTATCTCCAGCCTGGGTTGTTCACAGTTCCATGGTTTCACATTTTCAAAGAGTGTTTTTGTTCCATGCTCTGCTCTCCTTGACTCCATGTTTATGACTCCCTTTTACACCACGCAAACCCCTTTAGCTTCTGCATTTTCACACAGAAATGGGAAATTGTCCCCATTCCAACATGTCCCACAGGAGAGTGGAAGTCAAAGTTAGACACGTGGGTTAGAACTGGAATTAGTGACCAGATCTGGATGTGGTTGCTCTGGACCTGGCTCTACACTCCCCGTTGTTTGTGTCCCTTTAATGTTATGTGTGTTCCCCTCCTCTCTCCTTCCAACTGAAAATTAAATTAAATTGAAATTTCCCAGCCTGGTGCAGCAGCCTCTTCCCTTTGGATTTACCAGAACCACATCTGGGTGAGCAGAGGGTTTGTTTCCTGTGGCTCTCAGGGACTTCTCTCCCTATAGAGCAGTGGAAGCCCCTGGACCCGGAGGGGAAGAAGCAATACGACCGGGAATTCCTGCTGGATATCCAGTTCATGCCTGCCTGTATCCAGAAGCCCGAGGGGCTGCCTCCCATCAGCGACGTGGTGCTCGACAAGGTGAGAGGAGAGCCCATAAAACAGGTACGTGCAGGGTTTTGATATAAAGAAAGATCTCTCATGCCTCATTCCTGAATCATTTCACTGCAGGGTTTTGGTGGGAAGTGGGAATAGTTGGTCTCATCACAAAGTTCTACACAGAGGTGTTGGTGGCCTGATGAATGTGCACAGATGGTTAAAAATTGAAGCGTTTTTGATGGTCTTTATGTAGATTAAGTTATACCAGCTTGTTATTAAAATTTTAAGTGACCGAGCCATGAAGAGCTGAGGATCCAAGCAAGGCTGGATGGAGAGGCAGTGGCTTCTGTTAGATCAATTAATTGATCTATTAGGGCAATTAAAAAGCAGAGAGAAGCTTTTGGGCAAACTGGTTTTTGATCTGAAGCAGTTTCTTCACTATTTATAAGCTGATCTAATAAAAGATCTTTAAGAACTCCATTCTCAGGCAGATTTCTCTCCAGCCTCATCTCAGAGCTGGTTGTCTCTGCTGGAGGTCTGGGCTTAGTGAAACACTTGGGATTTCTGAGTGCTGGCAACAAGGCCTCGTTCTGCTCTCACTGAGATCTGGGGAGTTCCTTGGCTTTGATGGAACCATGAGAGACTCACTCTTGAGACTCAGGGGTGTGGGTGATCCCAGTATATGCAGAAACATTTCTGCTCTGAGTTTCATACCCAGGCAAACTGTAAAATGCAGCTTTATTCCCAAAATTATTTCATCCACCTTCTACTTTCCCATGATTGTTTCTCACTGTTCTGTGTTTGAGCTTCCTGGGCTCAGTTGCCCATCTCTCATGCTGGCACAAAAGCCATTGCTTTGAGAGAAGGCAGCAGTTTCATGCTCCTGAACTGAGACAGGCCCATGTTATGAAATTATCCTCCATAATTCCTGCTTAGCCTTGAAATGTCTCTGAACTCCACCTGTTTCCTCAATAGTCACCTGCAGAAGATGTATTTCAAATTAAATGCCTGTTTTTATAGCATAAAGCGTGGATGCCTAAAACTTGAGCAGTTTGTTAAAAGCTTTAATTTGGGTGTTAAATATGACTACTGTGGTTTAGCAGACGTTGTCTGTAGATTGATGAGCTCTGGTAGCTCAGCACCCCTGAGCAGTCCCTGTTTGTGTGCTCTGCTCACAACACAGGTCAATCAGCCAAAATTGCCGCTGAGGACTCTGGACCCCCGGATCCTGCCACGAGGCCCCGACTTCACGCCGGCCTTTGCTGATTTTGGGAGGCAAGCCCCTGGGGGAAGAAACGTGTCTGGAAGTGTGAGTTTACCCCAACTTGCTCATTTAAAAACTGGCCTTAACACTGATGAAGTCTCTCCTCAGGCTTTTGGGCCTCTTCCAACTCGCCGGTGGTTCTGGTTTTGTCAGAATGAATGCAGGGGTGGTGTTTGCTTGGCTGACAAAATGTAGGGAAATGGGAGACGGTTGTGGATATTTGTCACGGGTACGCGTTGTTCGGGAAGGGTTCGATCTCCTGCCCGTGTCCCTGCGTGAGAGGGTGGAAGCGTTTCCACGCCAGGACCCGGCAGTCGCGTGTGCGGTCGCGCGTTCGTCGTACAACAAACCCGGCGTCAGCGCATCAGCCTGGGAGGCTGTTCTGCAAAGCACACCGACAGAGCAAAGAGGTTTTACTAACAAACAAAATAGAGCCAGTGCCTGTGTGTTCCTGCTTTCTCTGTGCTTCCACGTGTTGCTTTGGTCACTTCATTCCTTGTTTTCCTACCTTGTCCACTGCTTTTCTTCCACTTTTCCTTCTTCTCCCTGTGCCTGGCTTTGCCCACGCTCTGAAATCCCTCTGTGAGTTCTTCACTTGTGTCTCTGCCACATCTTTCCCCGTGGCACAGGTGCCCCCAGCACGTGCCACCCCGTCAGTGCCACTGGAGGAGGACGCTGCTGCCGTTAGGGAAAATCACTGATTTTCAGCTATTGAGCTGCTTCTGCTGTGTCCATCTGGATGTGCCTAATGGCACAGCCATCATGGAGCTTTCAAACCTGCTGGTTCCAGAAGAGTTCCCTGAATCACCCCGACTTCCAAGTGTGCGGGTTTCCAGGAGTCGAACCCAGAAATTCTGGGTCAACGTAGTATTTCTGGTTTGGGAGCAGCCTCGTGGCCGATACCTCAGTTCCGGGGTGCACATCCATGTCTTGGAGTTGCCTCAGTGCCGCAGTTTTTCTTGGAGCACCACCTGGTCCACAAAACCTCGTGAGGTCGCCGGTGCTTCCCATGTTTGGGATGTGCAGGCTGTGCTGCGGCGCCTCCTCTCCTGTCATGCGCTGAGTGTCCCAAGCCCTGCGGCATCCGGGTAATGCGGCTGTCGCTGTTTTTCTCTCCACAGGCCTGCAAAGTGCAGAGCACCCCTGGATTGCCCTCCCTGGCTCGGTGTGGGCCCCCAGCATGCCCTCTCTTGGTCTCGCCTCACCCACCATTGAGGAACCTGCCGATAGGGGTAAGCCAAATCCCCCCCTCTCCCCCCAGACTTTGCACCTTTTTGTAGAGTTGCCTTTTTTCCCAATGCCCACTGTTGATAAAGAATGACTGGCAGAAAACTTTACAAAAAGGTGCAACCTTGTTTAAAAAAAAACCGAAACAAGACTTGCATTGTACCCCTCTAGGCAGTCTTCAGTGGTGGGTGGGACATCACCAGCTGAGGGCATGCTGGGACGTTGGCCTGAGCGGGATCCGCGAGGGTCTGCACTTTGCAGACCTGTGGAAAGGGGGAGAAAAGGTAAGTCCCGCTTACCCCGTTCATTTGGAGCATTCAGCACATAACATACATCTTACATTTGCGCCTTTGCAGAGCAGAGCCTCTCCTTGCCTTGTTCTGGAGGAGGGCTGGAAGGTGACATGGTTTAACCAGCCTGTCCTCGACGCCGGCAGTTGTAGGATCAGAGGGTTCTGAGCCCCAGCAATGCCAGATGTTCCCCTCTCGTGACGCATGGCAACCCCTGCGTGTGCGCTGCCTGTCCCCAGCCATCCCACCTCTGCACAGGCCATGCCATGAACCATCAAACCACTGCCTCTTCCTTGCCCCAAATAACGTCGAGCAGCCCAGCGCTAACTGCTTCCGGCACGTTGAGAATCTTTTGTTTCGCTTCTTTGGCTTTTGTCTTTGTTTCCCTCTTTTCGCTTGAACGTGTTGTATGACTGTTTCTGGCACTAACCAATGTTGCGTCAGACGGCACCGGGGTGGAATTTCAAAGGAGCAGAATCCAGCTGGGAAGGCTCTTTGGTGTAGGCAGGGTTAGGTAAGCGTGGCGGGTGAGGCAATGCAAACTCAGAGATGTGGGGCTGGAGGGGACGGGTCTGTCCCTGCACGGGATGCGTTTGCTTCGTCCTTCCCGGGAGGTGATGGAAACTGAAATCACCTCAGTTCTTGTTCCTGGAAGGCAGAACCTCTCCCACCATGGAAGATCAATTTCACCGTCTGCATTCAAAGCCTCTTACAGAGGCAGAAGCACTTCCTTAATTCCTTGAATGGTGTCTAAAGCATTTCCATGACTTGCGGCCTGAGTGGGAGCACCAGGTCAGACTGTGCTGCTGTCAGTCTTCAGCTCCTCTGCAGGAGCCTTGTGCCTGTGTCTTCCTGCTTGCCTTTCCCCCCTCTTCTTCTGGAAGAGAGGTCATTTACATTACTGCAGGAACACCTGGTAACTGCCCCATGCCCCAGAACCATCATTTACAGGAAGCCAGGCCTAAGCTCAGGCAGCTCTTTAACTTGCTACATAAATCTGGAGCCAAAAACCCCAGACCCCTAGACTATTTCTGTTAAAAGTTAGATCCATCTATTATTTTATTACATCTTCAAAGGAGGCTTCTGTTCACTGACTGAAAACCTAATCACACGGTTTGAACTGAGTTTATTCACAGATACTAAAAACATACAAAGAAAGTCTTTGTTGTGTTGATGCCTGAAAGGCCTGGGCTCAAAGGCAGCCCGATGTGAAGAGGTGACACATGACACGCTGGTGCTCCACGCATCCCTCAGTTTTCCAAGGACGTCACCTCCTTCAGGGGTGGGTGTTCCCTTTGCTAAAAGGGAACATTTGCATGGACCCGTGCCCGAGGAAGCTCCGCAGCCAAGGAAGCGCCAGCCTCTGCGACTCCGTCCCCGCGCATTACAGCCTGGCGTGTTTGGAAGGTCCTTCAGACCAGAGCTGCCTCTGTGCAGGAGATGGGGTGGCTGCAGGTCACCTCTCCTTGGCTTTGACCCTGTTCTGGGGGGAATGAGCCCAAAGGTTTGGGTTTTCAGGGCACACTGCAGCCTGGCTCTGATTACAGAGCTGTCCGCGGGCAGGAGGTGTGTGGTGAGCTCTGGCACGTGTGGCTATGGCCAGTCAGTTTTCTGTTACATCATTGTCTGGTTGTTCAGCTGGAGGGAAGTCTCTTCTCTCCACGTTTGCAGCGTGGTCAGAGCCTGGGCAGCAGAACTGTGTAACACCAGAGGTGGTGTGTGAGGGCAGGGCTGCGACCAGGCCTTGCTGTGCCAGACCGGTGTCGGTCAGGGCTCGGGGTGGGAGCAGAGAGGGGGCGTAGGGAGAGATCAGTGTCTGCTTTAGGAAGGTGTCTGACACACACAAACATCCTGATGGCTCCCCGTTCCACTGTTGGTTCCTCAGGAGCGATCAGCTGGTGCGACTGCACGACAAGTGAGTGGACTTGATGATCTTGGAGGTCTTTTGCAAGATAAATGATTCTGTGAATTACAGCATTCATGGGGCTTGTGCCCCATGCAGTTTGAATAATCTGCTGGGCTATTTCTGTGCATACCAGGGGATGTGAACAGGGGTCTCAGTAAGTTGAGGGGAGCACAATGATACCCTGCCCCTTGGAGCCCTCTCCCAGGCATCGCTGGGCACACAGAACAGGTCATGGCGTGAGGTCGTTGTCTTCTGACAACATGTTCCTCTGTTGCTGTTGTCCCATAATGAAGCTCAAACAAGAGCTCCAGCACTGCTGGTGATCGTGTTCATTTGCATGCATTTACCTTGTCAAAGACAAGTGGTTCAGCTCCCTCCTGCCTTTGAGAAGAATTTTGCCTTTCAGTGACACAAACCCATGTTTGTGACTGATGTATGACATAAGAGGCACCAGCCAAGAGCCCTTTCCTCCTATTCATTGAAGCTCTTCAAGTAACTGCAGTGGTTTAGCCTTTTTTTTATGCTCATTGAATCCCTTTGTTGAACAAAGCAGTGTTTGAAATGGCCCATCTTCCATGAGTGGCTGCTGAGCAGATTAATTACTGCTGTGGGAAGTACCGGGTTTGATAACAGAGTTTTGCTGCATTAATTTGTACCTTGAGGTTGGCCATTTGTGATAAACGAGTTCAAAAATGTGAAAGACTGTGGGGGAAGAGCAACCTCCCAACAGCACCTGGTACCTTTAGTCCTTAATCAGAATCCCCTAGATGATGAGGAGGAGGTTTGGGGGTGTCTTGTGCCCTACCACTTGAACATCTGGTGAAAAACTCCCTGGCTGTCACAGGTTTTGTGCCTGATTTATTGAGGAGGAGCATTGCATTACACAGGATTGCAGAGGTGCTTGGTGCAGTTCCAAAGCACCCTGATTAACCCTGCTCTGTGAAACCACCCAGAGTTTGTTCCACATCTGTTAGGATCAATATTTTTAGTGTGTAGGAGCTGCAGTGATACTCCTTCAGTGTGTTTTACATAATTCCCATCTCAAAATGGCTTTGTTGGAAGTAATCTCCAGTAAAACTTAACATTTCTGGCAGAGCTGCTAATTTATCATTGTCTAAGTGCTTGGGATGGCGTGTTTGAAATAGCCCTGTAAGGGCTGAATTCTTCCACACCTTACTGTGATGTCTCAGTTATGCAGTTTCTGACTCCCAAGAGGCACTTTTGGCCAGCCGGGGTCAGTTCTGGCCCCCTGTGGCAGCACCCAGGGCGCCACTGGGTCGTGTAGGCAGAGTCATCCCATCTCTGTCTTGGGAAAAACTGCCCAGAGAAATGTGTTTGGTGTCTCCATGTTCCCTGTGACCAGCCCAGAGCAGTGTTGGGTCGGAGGGACTCCTCATGTCCCTGCAGTACGTGCTGGTGGTCGGCAGTGCCATCAGCAGGTGTTGGCATTTGCCCTGGAATGGGTCATCCAGAGTGAGCTTAAAATGGGATATAACAAAGAATGTTTTTGTCCTAGTTGTTGAATGTTGGACCGAGGAGATCTCAGCCAGGCCAGAGGAGGGAGCCCAGGAAGATCATCACTGTGTGTGTGAAGGAGGATGTGCACCTGAAGAAGGCAGAGAACGCCTGGAAGCCGAGCCTGAAGAGGGAAAACCAAACGGAGGACCCGGAAAATGTCAAAACCCAGGTGAGAGCGTAAGCAGGTCTGAGGGTGCAGCAGCTGCACCAGGTAATAGTAATTTGCCTTCCCTCTTGTGTCAGACAGTGAAAAAGGCAGGCAGTGAATTCCAGTTGGAATCCCAGCTTTCCTTGATGGTGCTTTTTCTATGTTTATTCTTGACGTGGAGATTAAATGCCAATCCTGTATATTAAGCGGAGAACACCGGACAACCTCCTGCCTCTCTTCCAGGATTGCTTTCCTACTGCTGTTTTACTGGAATATTTCTGTCTCTGTTCTAAAGCAAACAGCCCTACATTCCCAGCACAGAGCTTGCTTTTCATCCCCTTTTAGACCACATTTCTGCCCTGATTCCTCACCAAGACTGAGGTTCCTCTGTGAAATCCCTCAGTCGGTCCTGCCCAGCCCAACAGTGCCATCTGAAGCTCCCTCTGTCCTTCTCCCCCTCCTCTGCTCTGCGGGACACTCACTCTGGGAGGAAGTGCTTGTCTGGTGGTCAAGCTTGTAATTTGTAGGATAACTTGGGATGGTCTTGAAGGACACTGGAATTCTGTTCTTGGAGCTAATGGTGGCATTGTTGACCTCATTATCATCCTGGACAGGAAAAGTTACAGTGCCTTAAAGTGAATTATAGGAGAGGTTGGTTACCTCTGGCTGAAGGAAACAGAGGCCACTCCCTGTTAATTTATATCTCATGGATTAAACTGATAAAAAGAGTATTTCTGACAGGAGGGGCTTTGTGCCTCTGTTGCACTTGACAAAAGCACTTGGGTGTTTCCAAAACTCCTGCCCTGTAGCCTTGGTCTTTGATAGCCAAGTGAGAACCGGAGTTCGGCTGCGCAGAAACGTGTGGTGTGTCACTCAGCTTCCCAGACATTCCCCCAGGATGTCTCCATTCCTCTGTGGGAAGCATCCTGACTCATTCCTGAGATCCACGTGCACCACTTGTGCCTGAGCTTGCAGTGTTTCTGCCATTCAGGAGCTGTTCCGCAAGGTACGAAGCATCTTGAACAAGCTGACGCCCCAGATGTTCAACCAGCTCATGAAGCAGGTGACAGACCTGACAGTGGACACGGAGGAGAGGCTGAAGGGAGTCATCGACCTGGTCTTCGAGAAGGCCATCGACGAGCCCAGCTTCTCCGTGGCGTACGCCAACATGTGCCGGTGCCTGGTGACGGTACGAGCCGCCCGCGGCACGGGAACTCCTCTGGGCACTGTTCAGCACGGCGCCCCATGCGCTGATGGGCAGTGACAGAAGTGTGGGGAGAGCGGAGTTAAGCGTTAGGTTCTGAGTGTAAGAAAGAATAATTAATGTGCAGTATTGGTTTGTTGGCCGTGCCGAGGCAGAGGGATTTGCTTGGAGCAGTTGTTGGGAGTTGAGGAGTCTTTGCTCCACCTGGTCGCAAGATGAGTCATATTTGGGAAGTTCATGGAATCACGGAAGCATGGAATAGTATAGGTGGGAAAGGGAACTTAAAGCTCTTCTCATTCCACCCCCTGCCATGGGCACGGACACCTTCCACTATCCCAGGTTGCTCCGAGCCCCATCCAGCCTGGCCTTGGGCACTTCCAGGGATCCAGGGGCAGCCACAGCTTCTCTGGGCACCCTGTGCCAGAGCCTCACCACCCTTCTGTGTCTGTCATTTCCAAGAGAGGCCAGGATGAGCAAGGCTTTGCACAGATCATTCTCAGATGGTGAATTTGGGACAAAATAACCCCCTCTTCCCCAGGTCCTTCGTGACATGCAGTGAAGGAATATGGCTTAAGCCTTTGGCCAGGACAGGAGTGGTTTTAAGCAGGGGGTATTTTTAAGGGATCCTATGGATGGAAATGCAATCCATCCCTGGGTGGAGGTGGTGTCAGCCAAAGTTGGAGTGTGACTTCACATCTGCAATGGAAAGCTCCACTGGAAATCCTGATGTGAGGCTTTACTTTCACAGCCTTGCGGAGCCGTGCAGCTCAACATGAAGAGCAAAATAAATTGTTATGGATGACCCCTCCTCTGTGGAGTTTTTCCTTATTTCTGCTGATGTTTTTCTTCCTTCTCACTCCAGCTGAAAGTCCCCATGGCAGACAAACCTGGGAGCACAGTAAATTTCCGTAAGTTGCTGTTAAATCGCTGCCAGAAGGAATTTGAAAAGGACAAGGCTGACGACGATGTCTTTGAAAAGAAGCAGAAAGAACTCGAAGCTGCCACCACTGTAAGTGGTCTTTTTCTCCATAAGTTCTCAGAGCTCCCTCAGAAAATTATTTCCTTTTGAGAGAGCAGTTGATTTGGGGGGATTTTGGAGTTGAGACTTTCATTCTGTCACTATGCCTGAGGATAATAAAAAATATTTGCCTTGACAGTGAGTTTTTACCAGCATCTTTCTGGGCTTTAGGAGAAAAAGAGCGAACAGTGTCTATGAACACAAAACTGGATCTTTCAAAGAGTTCTGTGCACTGGGAACGTGGTTTTGCAGAGCTGTTTTCCTGTTTTACAGCCAGAGGAGAAGACGCGGCTCCATGACGAGCTGGAGGAGGCAAAGGACAAAGCCCGGCGGAGATCCATTGGGAATATAAAATTCATTGGCGAGCTTTTCAAGCTGAAGATGCTGACGGAGGCCATCATGCACGACTGCGTGGTGAAGCTGCTGAAAAACCACGACGAGGAGTCCCTCGAGTGCCTTTGCCGCCTGCTCACAACCATTGGCAAGGACCTGGACTTTGAGAAGGCAAAGGTGGGGCAGGAATGGGAGCGAGGGATGAGGCTCTCTGGGCAGGGCTGGAAAAATGGGTGTGGGGTGGTTTTATTTGAAGATTTGTTTTTTCTTCAGGAATTTCCATATGGCATGAGGAAATCATCCACTCCTCTGTGGATGTTTCGTCATGACCTGGCCTCGCTCCTTGCTCTGTAATAGATGCTGTATCATTTTCAACAGTGTTCTCTAGTTGTCGTTTCCAAAGATTTTATCCAAACACACAGCCCAGAAATGTTCAGCGTTTACTTTTTCCAAGTTGAATGTCTGTCTTTCTTTGTAGTTCCCAAAACATTAATATTTCCATTTGAAGGTTTATGTTGCCTACAAAAGCCACCATTTAATGTGTTGTTCAGGTTAAATCTAAAACACCCTCATTAACCAGTCCAAACTCCCACCTGAGCCTCGGGGGTGCCTGTATTTTGTGTCATCCTTGTTTCCAGTTGTGCTGGGATGTGGCAGCTGTTCTGCAACCGCAGCGCTCCCGCATCCTCCTCCCCATTTTCCAGCAAATACATCTGTAGCACAGAGCTTTGCGCACTCCAAGAGATTCTCTTGGCACAGACAATCTGCTGCTCCTTCACAAAAACCAGGCTTGGGATGAAACACTCGAGGGTTTTGCCAGGAACCAGTGGGACTCGGCTCTGGAAGCAAACGGAGCTAATTGTGTTCAGCTGCCCCGGGCAGGGAGTTCCCTCTCCACTCGCTGGATATCAGGGATCACGGCAGATCAGTCCTGAGCCTTAAGGGGAAGGAATTTCCCAGATTGTTCTGTGAGCATTGACAAAACAACGTGGTTTATCAGCAATCCCAGGCTAAACACCCTGTGCTGTGAATGCAGCGCCAGGCGCGGCACCAGCGCAGGATTCAGTTTCTCCATGTGCTGTGGGAAGAAAACCAGGTCTGATTTCCAAGCTGACGTCAGCCTGGATGAGGCCTGGATGCTGTTCTGGTTTTTCTGAGCATTGTAAAAGCCAACATTCTGGTGCTCTGCTGGTTCTGCACCCTTGAGCTGGGGCATGGTGGGGCACAGAGCAAGGGAGCGATTCCAGATGCCTCTGTCCTGTCTTTGGGGTTGGTTATTTCTGTCAAGAGTGAGAGAATCCTTCTTAATGAGGTAGACATTTTATTATGGGTTTTTATTGAAGCTGAACTGTTAGTCATAGTTTAATTAAAACTTCCGGACAAAGTCCATTGGAAATATTTCCCCATCATCCCTAACTTTGGAAACATTTGCTCCCAGAGCTGGAACTTTCCAAGACAAGGCCAGACACAAATTTTAATGGGTTTTTTCTTGTTTTTTTAACTACAAGGACAAGGGTTTAGCTGTTTTTTAGTGAAGAGGGTAAGAAACACAGTAGAAAACTGCCCGAAACTCTTTTTTGAAACAACCAGAGGCCTCATTTTGAGAAAAAGGCTTTTTAGAGCTTGGTGAGCCAAATTTAGACCTAACAGGAGCTTCTCTGCTGATCCCAATTCATGTCTTAGTGTGAACCTGTTGGGATTCCACCACATCATGATTTTCTGGATGGGAAGGAGTTTGTGGGGCTTTGTGAGCCCATTAAACTGTTCTTGCAGAGAGACGCAGAGCTGCTGCTCAGTCTGGCCTGGCTCAGCTCGGGGGGTAAACCATGGAATGATGTGTCTTAGGCTGGTTTTGTACCCATTTTGTTTCCTGAGCCAGTTTTCCTTGGGCTGAGGTGAGCACACAGCTGATTTGAGGAGAGGAAGCTCAGACTGAGATATGTTTCTAACGGATCTAACATTTATTACGTACGTGCAGAGGGTGTAGGTGGTTTGTGTAATTAAAAACCCAGAGAAAGTGTGTGCCTGCACACTTGTGCCTCATCTCCTGCAGATGCTGCCCTGTGCACCCTCAAATCCATCCTGGAGGAGTATACAAGACCCAGCACTCAGCTCTCTGGGGAGCAGCCCTGTGTCCCTGGTGTTTCTGGCACAGAAATGCCAGGATGCAGGACCCGCTGGGTGCCCCTTGAGGGAGTGTTTTCATTTTTCTCCACAACGTGCTGATGATGTTTTTCTTGTCTAGCCTCGCATGGACCAGTATTTTAATCAGATGGAGAAGATTGTGAAAGAGAGGAAAACCTCCTCAAGGATTCGGTTCATGCTTCAGGATGTAATAGACCTAAGGCTGGTAGGTCCAACTCCAGTGAGTAAAAGCCTGAAATCGTGGAAGCCCAGACTGGTTTGGGTTGGAAGAGACCTTAAGGATCATGTCTTTCCATCTCCTGCCATGGGCCCGGACACCTTCCGCTATCCCAGGGTGCTCCAAGCCCCGTCCAACCAGGCCTTGGACACTTCCAGGGATGAGGCAGCCATGGCTTCTGTGGAGAGCCTGTGCCAGGGCCTCACTACCCTCACAGCCAAGAATTTCTTCCCAATATCTATCTGACCCTGCCCTCTGGCAGTGGGAAGCCATTCCCCCTAGTCCCAAGTCCCTCTCCAGCTCTCTTGGCGCCCCTTTAGGCCGTGGAAGGGGCTTTAAGGTGTCCCCAGGGTCTTCTCTCCTCCAGGTGAACACACCCAGCTCTCATGCCAGTCTGTCATGTTCCCTTCCATATCCAGGCTGGATAAGCTGTCATGCAAGAGCAGGGATTCATGGCTCAAGTGGGATGTTAGGGGGAGATCTGTTCCCTTTCTCCCCAAAGTCTGGCTGCTCAAAGCCAGGAAATGTCTCCATGTCGTCCTGGTGCCGTGGTCAGTTCGTGTGCGGTGCAGGGGTCCCCACACTGTGCAGGTGAAGACGTGAGCACAAGTGGAACAAACCTTCCCAGCACCTGTAATTTCCCCCCCAGGGGTGCTGGTTTGGGTTGTGTGGAGTCTGAAGTCACCATTTTGGCTGCAGGTAGATAATTACCCCGAGAGCGGTAACGAGGCTGCAGCAAGATAAGGGACAGTGTGGTCATTCCAGGGCTGGAAGGGCCTGGGCGGTGCATGGCTGAAAGACACATCAACAGGGAGAGTGTTTTTGGAGTGACAGCTGCTCCTCTCTGCAGGATTCCTGTCTCAGCCATCACCATTCCTGGAGTGCAAAGCACTGTCTCCACTTAAAATCAGTCCCTTCTTGCTTTTTTTATTTTCAAGGTTTCATTTTTTCCCTCAAGCTTGGAGGAAAGGCTCCCACAAAGAGTGTCAGTCATAAACAGAGAGTGACAGCAGCTCTTCTCTTTCCTCTGAACCTTGAAAGAGTGGGAAGCTGGGGATGTGCAGGCTGGGGGTTAACATGTCTTGAATTCAATCAGGTCTTCAGTGCAGTCTGTACCTGAGTACAAGGCTCTGCTCTCTGGTGCTGGGATAACCATGTCTATAACGTGTCCCAGCTCCACAGGATGTTCTCCAGCCCCTTTAAGGCACGACAAGGGTTGGAGGATGAGGCCTTGTTCCCAGTGTTCAAATTCCCCATGTTTGAGGCTCCCCTGAAAGTTTCCCTGAGCACATGTTTGGTTTTTTTGTTTCTTCCCCAGTGCAACTGGGTGTCACGGAGAGCAGACCAGGGCCCCAAGACCATCGAGCAGATCCATAAAGAAGCCAAGATTGAAGAGCAGGAAGAACAGAGGAAGGTGCAACAACTCATGACCAAAGACAAGAGGAGACCGGGTAAAGTAAAAGCCAAGTTGGCTGCTCCTTTCACTCATTTCACATCCAGTGGCCTTAGAGGGAATCCCACATAAAAGGAAAAAATATGTGGGTTTTTTTTCCTAAGTGTAATGAGCAAAGGGAATTGTGGCCTGGTATGACAGAGGCTGGAAAAGGAACAGATCTGCCATGGACTGGCTGTGGGGACTTCCAGGGGCAAATCCCATGGGTGAAAACAACCAACCACAGGCAAACTATGTTTGATTTTGTGACAGGCTGCCAGAAATCTGTTCTAACAAGTTATTACTTAGGAGTCAGGTTGGCCATCCATTCTCATGCACTACAGAGTGTCATTTCAAGAGAAAACCATCTCATTTCAGGAGTAACCGTGTTGTCTTTAGCTGTTAAAGTTATGAGGTGCTGACTCTGCATGAGGCCGTCTTGGCATCACCTTAGACTGCTCCTGGCCCTCAGGGCACTACCTGAAGATGAATTTGGAGTGACTGGGAAAATGAAGATTGGGAAAGAGCAGGGCAAGGAGAAAGAAATTTTGGGGATTCTTTAATACTAAGGATTTTCAAATGAAAGTGCTTTGAAAACAGGGCATAAGGAAAATACATGTAGACTTTAATTATCCTAAAAGTGACACCAGGAGAAGGCGAGGAACCTGGGAGTGCCTGAGGGGCTCCGTGTCCGACCAGCCAAGCGCTGCAGGAATGGGTGGGGTGAATGAGGCTCTGGTCAGGGAAGGCATCTCACCTGCTCCTTGCATGAGCTTGTGAACGTGCAACATCTGCAGGAGTGCAGAGAAATCCAGCCAGGACGCCTCCCTTCCAAAAGCAGCCCGTGAAGGGAGTGAGAGCTGTTACGTCCGGGCTGTTCCGAGCGAACCAGGCCGGTCACGGCACGACAGCGTGAAGGACGTTCCCGAGCAGGACCCTGCTGGCCGGAGCAGTGGGATGAGCTCAGCGTGGTTCTGTTTGTCATCCTCAGGTGTTCCGCGGGTTGACGAAGGTGGCTGGAACACTGTGCAGGGGGCAAAGAACAGCAGGGTGCTGGACCCCACCAAGTTCCTTAAAATCACCAAGGTGAGTGCCAGCACAAGCCTCCTTCAGGGCAATAAAGCATCTGTCAGTCAAGGAAGGACTGGGATGGTGTATACAGGTCAAAACTTGGGGTTGGGACATTTTAAATCCTCAGAGTTAACACTGTGTGTAAATAAAGCTGCATTATCGTCTGGATGTTCCTGTTTTGGCCTGAGGGAAAGGAGTGTGCAGACTTTCTTTCTCAGGTTCACAGTGTCCTTTTAGTAATCCGGAAACTCTCGTAGTCAGAAAATCTGCATTTTATTCAGTAATGAAAGTGTGAGCCAGGCTATTGTGTGACATGGAGATGCAGCACAGCACCCATTTTTGGTGGGTCTCAAACACATCACCTGGAGGTCTCCAACACCTGCTGGAAACCCTTGGCTGCCTCAGGTTCTTGAGACCCTATTCTGATGCTGCTCCTCAGTAAAACAGGGAGGCCACATCCATTTTGATATGTCACAAACAGCAGCACTCCAGACTTGGGAGGCTCCAGTAGAATGGGAAGAGCTGTGTCTGCTTTTAGAGGTTTCTTGACTTGGTGGCATGGTTGCATGCCCTGGTAGGTAATAAACTTTCATGTTCATCCTCCAGACGAGCATCTTCCTGTTACTTCACCATTAGACTGGTGGATTTGGGACAGTTTTCCAGGCTGCAGATTGGGGAAGTGGGAGATTTCTCCTTTGTCAAACTTCAGAACAGCTCTGGGTTTTCTTGCCAAGGAAAAGTCTGGCCTTCACATAAATCAGTGGCTCCTAAATATTCCCTTGTCACTCGCCCTGAGTTTTTACACTCAGTGCCTGGATTCTTGGAGAGCTGTAAAGCAGGACCTGGACAAACTGCAGCCCTTCTGCAGAGCCAATCAGTTTGTTTCTTCTGAAAGTCATAAAACAGTCTCCAAAACTTCATTAGCAGGAGAGGTTCAGCCTCCTCCTGCCTGCGCTTACAGCTTACCTGGGAAAAGCCCTTCTCCTCTGTTCCATACAAAGGGAGCTGGTTCCACAGCAGCTGCTTTGGAAGGAGAGAGGAGCTCACCAAAGATCTGTGAGGTCATAACCTTCTTGTCAATAAATTCTCTCACTGAGCATTGTAAAATCAATGTTCTCTTCTTGCCAGACACCACTTCTGCCCTCCAAGTTCTGTGACCTGTTGTCGTCCTTTGCCCTCTGGATTGTTTGGTGCCCTGCAGATCCCCCCAAAGCCATGACTGGAGGGTTGATGGACAGTGGAACTGGTTTACACATCACAAACAAACTTAACATCTTTCAAGTATGGATATACTGAGCTTTTCCACCTTCCTGAGCTTCAGAATTCCTAATAAAAAGAAGCTCCTGCTCACTGTGAATGTCTCTCACTGACATTTGGAAGAGGCTCTTTGTGATGCCCTTTTGTTGTTTGTGTCCTCTGTCTTGGGCCACGGGTTGGTCTTCCAAAAATATGTAAAGTGTATTTTGGTGTTCCCAAGACTGGAATTATTTGCAAAAAATCTCCCATTTATTATTAAGCTGTACGATTTGCCCTGGTAATTGTACATCCTGGTTTGTTTTACAGCCCACAATAGATGAGAAGATTCAGCTCGTGCCTAAAGCCCAGTTGGGCAGCTGGGGGAAGGGCAGCAGTGGTGGAGCCAAGGCAAGCGAGATGGGTAAGTCAGGATGGACCCTCACCCTCGGCTTTGCTGCCAAAGAGCAGGTTTGGGTGGGGTTCATAGAAACACGGAACGTCCTGAGCTGGAAGGGACCCACAAGGATCAGAGTCCAACCCCTGGCCCTGCACAGACACCCCAACACTCCCACCCCGGGCATCCCTGGGAGCAGTGTCCAAACGCTCCCGGAGCTCTGGCAGCCTCAGGACCGTGCCCTTTCCCTGGGGATCCTGGGCAGTGCCTAGCACCCTCCGGGGGAAGAACCTTTCCCTGATCTCCAGCCTAAGCCCCCCTGACACAGCTCCAGCCGTTCCAAGGGCCCTGTTCCTGGGCACACAGAGCAGGGATCAGAGCTGTCCCTTGGGAGGAGCTGCAGCCCCCAACGAGAGCTCCCCTCAGCCTCCTCTCCTCCCCTCTGTGTGTGACCTCCTGACAAGAAGGGTTAAAGTGGGGCAGGCCCAGCCTTTTCCCTGCAGTTCTGTCCCCATCGCTCTGAAACAGCCCCGGCTGAACTGCTCAGTGATGCCAAGGCGGCAGCAGCTCCTGACCTTGTCGCTCTGCTCTGTGTTGTCTCCACGATCTCCAGACTCCTTGCGACCAAGTGCCACAAGTCTGAACAGATTTTCTGCCCTGCAGCCTCCAGTCTCCCCAGTATCTGCCTCATCTGCATCTTCAGAACTAGAATCTCGCAGGGCCTTAACGAGGTGAGTGTCGCTCCACCTCTCTTCACTGCTGCACTTTGCACCCTCTGCTCTGGGCACCAGCACTTGAAAAGAAGAGAATTCCTTGCCTTTCCAGGAATGGCTGGGTCCTTTTTCCCCTCTTGAGTTAGTTTCGAACCCTCCTGTATTTTATAATACCATAGGAGAGAGAGGTGGAATTAATTTTTAAAACCATTTTGATGAATGTTTTAGTTTCCACTTCACACTTCAGCCAAGGGTAATTGTGTTTAACAGATTAAAAACTCTTCAGATAAAATGTAGTAATAAATAGGTTGGAGTAAATGGCTGTAAATTCAGCCAGGTCAGTGGGTTTATTTGTCCAGGAAAACACGCCTAAAAGCTGGCAGAAATGCAGCATAAAACAGTGTCTGACCCTTCCCAGCAGGTGTGACCTGCTCGTGCTCCCGCATCCGACAAAAAGCTGCAGAGCCTCTCTCTCACTCCAGTTCCTTCAGGGCTGCAACCACTCCAGCTTGAACCATGAAACATGTATTAACCCTCAATAATTTATTAACTCTAGACATGGTTTATAAATGTACAGTTCATTTAAAATGTCACTGGATCTTCCTTCCAGTGCACACGAGCTGCTGAAGTGTTTTCCTGGGTTGTGCCTCCTATTTCAAGTAAAACTTGGGCTTACCTGGAAATTATTCCATTTTGGTATCATTTTGCTCATCTTACTCATTAACACAATAATTAATAGGACAGACTGTTGTCACCTGTTGTTGAGAGCCTTCACTGTTCGGGAGGTATTTTTCAATGAATGGGTAAAAAATACAGCTCTCATGGAATCACAGAATGTTTTGGATTGAAGAGAGTTGAAAGATCACCCATTCCCACCCCCTGCCATGGGCAGGGACACCTTCCACTATCCCAGGTTGCTCCCAGCCCCGTCCAACCTGGCCTTGAACACTTCCAGGGATGGGGCAGCCACAGCTTCTGTGGGCACCCTGTGCCAGGGCCTCACCATCCTCACAGGGAGGGATTTCTCTGTAACATCTAATCTAAAGCTCTCACACCATTTCAAAGTGAAACAGAGTCCTTGTGTTCTAAAAGTCATTATTCCATGTATAAAATGGGTGCTACAGAGCATTGCTTTTCTATGTGTTCTCTAGGAAGTGTTGGCCGTGCCTGTCCACTCTGGGTATTTGTGTTTGTGCATCCCTGAAATTTAGTTAATTTTGTTTGTAGGTGCAGCTGTAAGAAACAGAGTCAACAGTGCCGCGGGGCTTGGGGGTGGTTTTTTCCTGCAGTGAAGCCCTCGAGTACCTTTTCTAACCTCTGATGTGTTTTTGTTCGGCAGTCGCGGGAGCACAGGCAGGGAGAAGAACGACAAACCTCTGCCACCTTCCCTGTCCCGGCCCAACACCTTCCTCCGGGGCAGCAGCAGCAAGGAGCTGCTGCTGGACAACCAGGCCCAGGAGGAGCAGCGCAGGGAGATGCTGGAGACGGTGAAGCAGCTGACAGGAGGCATGGAGATGGACAGGAACAGCACCGAGGCCGAGAGGAACAAGGCCAAGGAATCTGGTAACGGCTCCTCTGTGCTCGGGGAATCTTGCTGAATGTGCGGAAAGGCACAAGGGAGAATCTGCCAGGAGCAGTGACAGGTGTTTGTGCAGGGCACTGTCAGGCTGCTGCAGCTGGGATGCACCTCCCAGAGCTGGGTGACACAGCTGAGTCAGGCAGGCCTGGGCCTCGTCCCTCTCGCCAGCTCCTCCGCAGGATCCGGCGGAGCTGAAACGCTGCAGGTACCAGCACAACACCACCCCATGGCATTGTCTTGCCTGTTTTATCCTGTCACTGTCTCACTGGCTTCTGGGCACAAAGTCCCCCAGATCAGTGTCAGTTCTTCAGGAATGCTTTTTCAGAGCCCAGTAAAGCCATATTTACCCTTTTCAAACATTCCCCAGGGCCAGGGCAGGGATTTGGGTCTGGGACAGATGGTGCACAGCAGCTTTTTAGCACTGTATTGTTGCCAGCCCTCCTTCCGAGCCAGCCCTGATGCAGCGGGACGGTGGCACCCATCGAGGTGACTCGTCTGTCACCTTGTCAGTCCTGCAGCTCCTGCTTTTCCCTCCTGCCAGCCTGGGCTAGTCTGTTAGTGGGCAAATGGGGACACTTAGGGCAGTGTTCCCAGTGGACCGAACCTTTATAGTAAGGACAGTATTCAGCTCTTTCCCTGGGAAACATCTGGAAACTGCTGCAGTGAGGGAAACACCTCGACTGCCACAGCACAGCACAGGCTTGTGCTGAAGCTTCAGGACATTTTAGACAATCCATGGGGACCAGGGTTTTGGGATGTGATTGGGAGATTGCCTTGGGCTGCTGCCCATCGCAGTCAGCATATTTTAACTTTGCTGCAACAGCTCCCATTTAATTATTTAATGTTGGTGCACAGCTTTGAAAGTGTTCGACCTGTGCCACTGCCAGCTGCAATCCTGCAAGGTCAAGTTACAGAAATCCTGGGAGTTCATATGGTGGAAAAGTAGCCAGGAAAGAATCACAGAATCTCAGAGTGCTTTGAGTTGGAAGGAGCCTTAAAGCTCATCCAGTTCCCCCCCTGCCATGGGCATGGACACCTTCCACCTATCCCAGGTTGCTCCAAGCCCCATCAAAGAACTACCCTGTGCCTGAGGATGGGACAGGCGACACACCTGCCCTAGTGACTTCTGTTCTCAGAATGTAATCTCTAAAATGCTGATTTTCCTTTATCAAACATTTTTTATTGTTGTATTTCCACCAGCCAAGCCAGAAGCTCCCCCAGCTCCAGTGCAAGAAAAGCCTTCGCTATCAGAAGAGGAAATAGAGAGAAAATGCAAATCTATCATTGACGAGTTCTTGCATATTAATGATTTTAAGGTAAGCAAGATGAAAACCTCATTTAACAGAAAGCTCTGAGGGGCTGGAGTGATTTCTCTCCAGGATCTGTCTCTGTGAGCACCCAGCCCACACAGAGGCAGCAGAAGCGGCAGGGCTGGACAGAATCCAGGCAGCAGCAGCAGCTCCATGAGCACCTTCAGGACAGTTGTCTCCCAAGCTTGTTTTCTGCCCTGTTGGTAATCGGAAAAATAACCCAGCCTGTGTGTTTTAAGTAGCAAGATGGATATGTATCTGTCATGAATCACTGAGCAGCTCCATAATACCAGCAATTTTGGAAGCAGAAAAGCTAGTGGGAAAATAAACAGAGGTTTTCATTTAGTTATCAAAGCATGTGCTGTTCTGATCTGGAGGCAGATAAAGCACTACTAAATATTGAACAAACTACTCCAGAGGATTTTTAATAAACATTGGAAATTACTGAGCAGCTGTCATCACTTCCTAGTTAAAAGGTTGAAATTTTGTTTCCCTTGTAAATGGGTTTTTTAGATCGTCCAGGGACTTTGCAAGAAGTGTTACATTGGCTGCGAAGCTGCTTCATTTGATCTTACACTGAAATAAATTTAAAAACCTGCCAAGTTTGAAATGGCAGCACTTTGGGAGTTGCTGGTTTGGCACCCTAAAAGCAGAGTTGCTGCTTCCATTTCATTGGGCTTCCAATTAATAATTGGAAAGAGGAATATTCTCATGATGGATTGTTTAGAGTTCACATCTAGTTATTGGGATAAATTATTAAATACTTGGTTTGGAGAGGAAAAACCTTGCTGTGATTGGCAGTGGGCTGGCCTGGGACCCAGAGGTTGGTGAGTCAAGGAGTCTCTGCGCCTTTTCCTCCTTGTGATGGACTCCAGATACATCCCCCTGGATGCCTGGGATGAAGGGGCCACGTTGGTTCCCTGTTTGCAAATACAGCGATGTGTCTCTGTGGCTGGCTGGAAATGGAGCTGAATTGCATTAGACAGGGCAGGGCTGTCTAAGGTTAAAAGTCCATGGAATTGAGGCAGCTTGTTTTCAGCAGGAATTACTTGGTACTGGGGAATTCTTGGTGCTCTTGAGGTGCAGCAAAGCTCTGACTAACTCTGCTTAAGCTCGTGTTCCTGCAGCCACCTGCGAGTGAGTTCCTGCAGTGTAGAGCAGAGGAATGGCCCTTTGCAGGTGTTTGGTCCCCAGAGTTTGACCTGACCGTGAGCTCAAACTGCTGAGCTGTGACCCTGGTGACAGCAGGGTGGGCCAGCAGGGTTCTCTGTGTGTCCCAGGACAGCAGGATCCGTCTGATGAGCTCTGACCCGAGTGCGCGGGCCGGGACCACCGGGCTCCTGACCTGCAGGAGAAAGCCATTCAGGGCCTGAGGAAACACATCTGGGGCTGCCAGGTCTTGGTAACTCAAGGCATAACCAGTCACAGAGCAGGTGCCTGTGGTCAGGAAGGCCACTGAGATCTGTGGGCTGGACCCAGAAGGTCACTGGAAGGTCCTTGTGATGGCAGTGGAGATTTTTGATGTGGGACTTTGAGAGCTGCTCTCAAAGTCTCTGAGTGCTTTCTTTGTTTAGGTTGCAAAGTGCACAAGTCAGAAAGAAGGAGCTTTAGAAAGGGGAAATCTTCCTCCAAGTGCTCCCCAGCTATTTTCTGCTTCTTGATGGGCTGTGGGTTTGCAACACAGGCATTTGTGCCAGGTCAGATCAGTAACAAATCTGACCTGATGCCCTTTTTTTGACTTGGCTTGATGTTTGAGGCAGTAATAGGTGTTTTGGTGGCATCCAAAAGACAAATCCTGCCATTTCACCAATCAGCCCTGGAATGTGATTGTGTATTTTAAAAATTGTTACCTGAGTGGTATAAATTCCATTATTGCTATTACTGTTGTTTTTGTTACTATTAGGAGATGAAGTTCCACAGCCTAATGCAGCACTTTGCCTGGCAGCCTCACTAAATACTCATTTCACCAAAAATCCCCAATGTTACAGTAGGAAATACTCTTGTGCCATGTTTCTGCTGCTTTTCAGTTCAGAGGTGACTGACATGTGTCGTTCCACAGGAGGCCATGCAGTGTGTGGAGGAGCTGAGTGCCCAGAACCTGCTGCCCGTGTTCGTGCGCGTGGGTGTGGAGTCCACGCTGGAGCGGAGTCAGATCACCAGGGATCACATGGGCCAGTTGTTACATCAGCTGGTGCAGTCGGGAAAGCTGAGCAAGCAGGATTTCTTCAAGGGGTTGGTATTCTGCATGGAGAATCCACAGATTCTTTTCCTCAGTGTTTCTTGCAAATGGATGCTGTGCTGCAGAGAAATGATCTCCTACCTTGTTTTGGTATCCTGCCCTCTCCACACACTCTTTTGGAAGGACTGTATCATCTGGGTGTATTTATAAGGAATATTATTATTGTAGTATATTTTTAAGTGTTTCAGATGCTTTAGTGAACGTAAATATGTTCATATTTATATCAGCTTTTATTTCGAAGCAGATCTGTAGGTGTCTGTTTAAATGTGTGTGTTCAGATCCCTGTTCTGTGCTGCATTTCTCTCTGTTTGCCTTTTGCAAATCCCTGAATGTAGTTGGAAAAGGAGGCAGGCAGAATCCTTCGCACAACATTAGTGCCTGGGAGCTCTGTAGCCTGAGCTCCCGTGCAGCCACAGAGCCTCAGCTACTCTCTCACTGGGAAAAAGGCTTCTCCCTCACGCGATGCCGTTTCTCAGGACACCTCAGCTGGAGCAGCCAAATCCTCGAGGGGCTGAGGAGGAGAACGTGCAGCAGATGGGTTGGACCTGCCTCAAGAGACCTGAGTTTCAGCTGCTGGCTCATTTCAGTTCCCTGAGTTCTGTGTTCCCAGCCTGGCGTCCAGTCCTAAACCAATCCATGTTCCCATGGAGATCATGGCAGCACTTGGTCCTCGCTGGGGTGTAGAGCAGGAGGGATAGAACAGGGGTAGCCACAAATGCAGCAGTGAAGGAGCAGATGAAGTAACTCTTCGGGTACTGAGTTTCTGAGGATTTGGCTCTGTCCGGCTTTAATTTAAATCCCTGTCATTGTTGTACTGCCAACCACTCTGACAAGGAGCTCCCTGCACCCGTGTCTGTCCCTGAATTTCAGCCAGCTCACAGGAAAGGTTTCAGCAGCCTGAGCTCAAAACTGTATGGAACAGCTGAAAAAATCTGACTCCACAGGGAATACACTCATGTCCACACAGCACTGATGGCCAGAGGGACTCATTTGAGGTGATGCATATCCAAAATGTATTGTGATTAAAGCTGTTGTGGAGTTTCCTGGAGTTAGGATAAGTGGATCTTGATGAAATAGTCAGATCTGCAGTTTGAATGTGACATAAACAATGTGAAACAACTCCTGAAGATGATGGAAAGAGCAAGGGGTGTTCAGTGGGTGCTGAGGAGAACACCAGAAACCGCCTCACTTACTGACACAGGAGAAAGGACTGTGTAATGAGGATCACAGAATGAACACTGGTCCCAGCCCACGTCTGGGGAGATGCACAACAGGAAAACAATTTCCGGCAGAAAGGCTGGAGGAGCAGCAGAGGATGCAAAGAACAAAGCAAAGGAGGTGGTTTCTGGTTTGAAACACAAGAGAAAATGTGGATTTATAGTCACTAAACAGGACACCATATTTTTCAAGTTTTTCAGGGAGAAATGAAGAACCATGACAGAAACTGGCAGGAGGGCAGAAAAATTACCACCTACCAGGCATGGGAAGTGAAGTCACCTGCAAGGGTTTCATGGGAAAGAGGAGTTTTGAGCCATTCTGGAAAGTGTATCACTGGGGAGCAGTCCTGTAATTCCTGCTGCAGATAGAAACTCTGTTCTGCTGAACTGAGCTCTTACTTACAGACATTTCACTGCTTACCTTACATTTGGAATTCTGTTAGGATTAACCCCCTTCTCTAAATGTTTGAATATTTTTAAGAAAGTTTCACTTACTTGCTGGTTTATATATACAGACAAAAATGCTTTTTAGTTTTATAGATGTTACTATTTAGCAAATGATTTGGTACTGGCATATGAGAATTATAATAAATAGAGGTTTCCTGGATTTATCTGTTGGATCTACAAAAGGTGGTGTCTTTTCCACATATTCTCCATGTTACTGCATGGAGAAATTCAGTCCTGGAAGTTTGGAAGTACCAAAAGCATAAAATGGCAATAGGTTTTTTGTTACCTTTGTGATTCTCCTCTCTCTTCACTCCTCTTTTATGTTTTATGTCTGCATTTTTAAAGTGCAGATTTCTTTGCAGGAAATGTCTCCAATTGAATTTTTTTTAATACTTGATGTTTTCTCCTCCTTCTAAAGTTTTTCCGAGACCCTGGAGATGGCGGATGACATGGCCATAGATATACCCCATATCTGGTTGTACCTGGCTGAGTTGGTGACCCCCATGTTAAAAGAAGGAGGAATCTCTATGAGAGAACTTATACAGTAAGTGATGCTTTCCTGGCTGTGCCTGCAGTGTTTTCACAGCGTGGTTCCCGTCAGCAGGTGAAGGATGAGCTGTGCTGGAGGCGCAGCTCCCCACGGGAGCTGGTGGAAAGCTTGTTGCACATCCTCAGGAGCCCACACGGGTCTGAGAGCTCTGCTGGGAAGGGAGCTTGGTGCTTTCACCCTTGGAGAAGGGTTTTATCCATAGTCTGCTGTTTGTTTCAGCTGAGCTTAAAAATGCTCCAGTTCTGTAGAGTGGAGTCATTTGGGAGCACAGAGGCTCTGGGAATTAGACTTGCAGGGAGTGAGGTATCGCAGAGGGGCCTCTGTGGCTCAGAGGGGTAACTGAAGGAAGGCAGGGACAGGTGGGATATTTGGAATAAATTCCCCCCGTGAGGATGGTGAGGCCCTGGCACAGGGTGCCCAGGGAAGCTGTGGCTGCCCCATCCCTGGAAGTGTCCAAGGCCAGGTTGGACGGGGTTGGAGCAACCCGGGATAGTGGAAGGTGCCCCTGCCCAAACTATGGGATTCTCTGTCTCTTCCACTTGGGTATTGTCTTAAACAGGCACAAAACCTTGTCTGCAAGATCAGAAACCATTTCCTGGACCAGGATTCCTGTATTTTCTGTATGTCCTTACATATTCAGGGATTAACTGGGAGCCAGTTGAATGGTTCCTATTTCTATTACCAGTATATTAAGAAAATAACAGTCTTTTCCCTCTACCCAAATGCAGCATCCCACAAAAATGAGTGGATTTGACATTAAATATAACATACTTTTTGATGTAAAATTCAAGTCTTTTTAATTAGCCCTGTTGTGACAAGGTCACTGCATCACTAAATGTTTTATGAGCAGTGCTGGATTAATCAAATCCTTCCTCCCTTGCAGAAGTTAAAGGTGATTTCCTGCCTCAGTTTGATCACTACCCCTTGCTTTGCATTCCAAATACAAATTATAAAGTAAGAACACCTGTTTTTCTTTCATTCTAGAGAATTTAGCAAACCCTTGCTTCCTGTGGGAAGAGCCGGCGTCTTGCTTGCTGAAATCTTGCACCTTCTATGCAAACAAATGGTGAGTGCCCAGGTGCTCCTGTCCTCCGGAGGGAGGAGTGGATGCAGCGCTCATGTTCATGCATGAAACCTACACCATTCCCACGTGAGGACATTTAGGGATGGGCCAGCCAGTCCAGATAACTTAGGAAACCTGCCTTGCACCCCCAGTTTCCAAGCAAGCCGTACAAGGTTCCAAAAGGTTGAGTTAACTTTTTGTTTTCTCATCACTTTTCCCTTTTGCAGGTACCTTTGCACCTGGCTTCTCCCAGAAGCTAAGAGTGCTGAAATACTGCAAGAGGGACATGCTCAAGGGATTTCTGGGCTGACCAGAAGCAGCAAGTGCCGGGAATCTTGCGAGAGAGCTGTTCTTGCAGACCGGAGAGGTTCTCAGGGTTCGGATAAGCTTCCGATGGCCTCAGACTGCTGGGTGCTTATCCAAACTAAACCTGCCGACTCTTGAGGTTCACCCAGCACTGGGGTAGTGACACCTCCTCACCCCGTGACTCCGAGAGCTCTCTTTCACACCTCACAGCTGTGTGTCCAACCAGTTTGGTGGTTTCCCTGTAACTCGTCTCCATTTTTGTCTTTTTTTTTTTTAATCCAGCTAAATCCTGCACTTTGGATAGTGTCTGTTTCCAACCCTGTAAAATCCCTCACTTGCCTTTTTTTTTATTTTTTCAAGCATGCATTCAAGTAAGGTTGAATGTTCCAGGAGCATTTCAGTCTAACAGCGCAAAGAGTGACATTTTATTTATTTATTTTAGTCTTCTGCTTGTTTAGGCAGTCAACTTCCATTTTTTTTTAAACTGTTCTGTGAAAGAAAAGCTGCTGTGCTCTGGGTGTGGAAGCACAGCCTTGGGTCTCTGTTTCTGCCACAGCTTTCTGATTTGATCTTGTCCAGGCCAAGACTTGGACTCGGGTATTTCAGTGTAACATCAGCCATCTAATCCAGGTCTTGATGGATCAGAGCAGGAACTATGCACAGTTGGCTCCTAACAACCTGTATTGTAAACTGAAAATCATAATCTGCTTTCTAAACTAAAAATCAGGCTGCATTTCTCAGCTCGTCTTAGGCTACTCAGTGATCTCCGGTGAGCAGGTGCTGTAAGGTGAAACTTTGGCAAAGCATTTGGGTGAAAAGAGCTGGTTGTGCTCAGCATTTTTATTCTTGTCAGAACTGTGTGTGTCAGAACTGTGCCCTCTGAGGCGGGAGGCATAAAGGTCAATGTGACATTAGAGGCTGCAAAAGGCTGAACTGTCTGTGCTCAAAGGCACTGCTCTCAAGGTTTGCATAAACTCTAGGAATTGAAGAGAGAATTTGGGATTATGTGCCTGAATTTGAGGCTTGGTTTCTGCATGCAAAACAGCCGTGTAAATGAGGAACTTTCTCAAAGGAGCAGTTTGGCAGAGCCTTACTGTCAAGGCAGGGGAGTCTGAATCACGGAGTAAGTCAGGAGAAGGACCTGAGTCATCCATGCCAGCTCCGTGTCAGGCCATGGGAAGCTGCCCTGTTCCTCGTGTCACTGCTCCTGGGTAACCTCAGAGGTCGCTGCGAACCCCCTGTGTCACTTCTGCCTTGCCCATTCCCCGTCACGAGGCATTGCCCACCTGAGAAGATGTGCATACCCGGGGGGATTGCACATGTGGTTTCTCTTGCACGGGATCTCCAGATGTTCTCACTCATTGCCGGGCATTTGTTGGGTGGCTGAACTGTCCTTTATTCCTCCTGACACAGCTGCACCACTCCAGCCCCTGTGAGTCCCCGGGGTGTCCCTCAGCACTTTAAACCAGACAAACCGCTTGTGTTTCAGAGCCATAAGAAAGTGGGAGCCTTATGGAGGGAGTCTGGCCTCAGTTGGAAGGACTGCTTGCCTGAAGGGGAGGATGTACATACCTTTCTCATGGAACAAGTGAGTTCAGACCATTTGCTTGATCATCCCATTTGTTCATCCTCTTCCATCCCGTTCTTATGTGGAGTTGGAATGTGGGGTGAGGTGTCTCCAAGTTGAGGTAGATGATTTCAGCACCACCTTTAGAAGCACAGGGAGGACAAGCCTGTCCCCACTGCTCCCAGACACACATCTCTGGTCACCTGGCTTCCTCTAGGAGACCTGTTTCTCCAGCTGGGAAAAAACATTCATTAATGAGTTTTGGAGCAAGGACAGACAATCTGCAGAAGGGCCACAATAAATGGTAGCAGTTATTCACTCATCCCACCTTGGGTTATGATCCTGAACGGAGCCAGGACTGATGGAGGCACCTCACCTCTTGCTAGTGCTGCTCCTCAGGAAGTCACTGTCTCCCTTTGGAGCTTCGAGTGATCCACTGCCCTGTTCTGGCACTTTGGAAGTGCTGCAGGAAAAGAAATTATTACCATGGCCTGGGCCTTGCTGAGGGGACTGCAGCTTTTCTGTCACAGTTTTCAAGGAATTGGGGCATTGGCTGCAATTCTTTTGAGCCAATGCCAGCTCTGGTTGTTGCATTCCAGCCCCTGTAGCTCCAGCCGGGCAATACACACTTGATTTTGTGCTCTGCTATGCAGGGCTGCAGCTGCCTGAGATGCCTCATTGTCTTTGCTGGATAATGTCGTTCCCATGTGTTTGTAAAATGCTTCCTAACCTTTGGAACAGGGAAAGTTTCTATTGTTGTAACAATAACTGAGCAGCTGAAAGATGCCAGGAAGCAGAATTAAATGTCGTTTCCTGCTTCAATCTGGTGTAATTCAGCCTAGAAAAGTACATTTCACTAATTCTCGTCATCACGTGTGGTGTTGCAGAAGTTGGAGTTCACAGAGTCTGACTGTTCCAGTTCCTCAGAAGCACTTTCAGAGAAAGAACTCTCTGCGGAAGAGCTGAACAAGCAGCTGGAAAAACTCATTGTTGAGGACAAGGCGAATGATGAACAAATCTTTGACTGGGTAGAGGTACAAAGAGATTTTCACCCTCACTGCAGACTGTTTAACTGCTTTAGTAAATATGTTCTGGTCTGAACATCTCAGGGTATGGGACACTGCAAGGATTTGGTCTGTGCAATCAACACTTCCAAAGAATTAAAATCTAAAATATGATTAATTATTTAAGAGTCAGGTTTAGGAAGGAAGACTTTTAGCCATATTATCTGTGTAACCTTTTAAATACTGTAGACTTTGTGACACTGAATATCCTGCTTCTGCCACTTAGTACATTTTAAGACGTACACTGCTACATTGTTTCTTCAGAAAATAGGGAAGAGAAGCTTCTCTCTACTGTTTTCCAGCATGACCTCTCCAAATTTCCCCCTGTAAAAACATCCTGGGTAGTCACTGAGAGCACCTTTTCCCAGTGCACTGGGCCAGGCACTGGAAGAAAAAATAAAGATAAAGAAAAAAAAGAGGAAAAGGCCTGTCAACCCACTGGTCTTTGCTCTCAGTCTCTAGCTGCGTTCTGTAACTCAGATGTTCAGTGTCTGAAATTATACCCAACCTGATGCATTTACATCTGTGCTTACACAGAATCTTGGTCAGCTTCAGTTCAGTTATTTCTATGGCAGAGCAATGTGTTAGAAATGTCATTTTTCCTCTGCTGTTAGAGCAGTTGATAGTGGAATGAAAGCAGCACTGAAAATCTAGGATCACCCACAGGCTCTTTGGAGCCTTGGACAAGTTCCACAGCCATTCCCTGAATTTCTTTTACAAAGCAAACAATCTCCACCCGAGGAACACACCGTAAAGTTTGTTGGAAAAGCCTAAAACTCTTTGAAACTATGTAAGGGTGTAGCGGAGCCCAGTGTGGTTGGTTTGGTTCCGCAGACAAACGGCTCCTTGTGGGAGGCGTTCAGTGGCATGTGGATCCCATGGGAACTGGTGTTGCCTCTTGACGTCCCTGAGGGAGTTTCAAGGAGTGAGTGTTGCAGGGGTGAGCTGGGTTTGTGCTGCAGCAGCAGCTGAGCCTGGACTTGCTGCCAGGTTCAGCGCTGGAGTTTGGAAGCGGTCGCGCTCCTGCAGCGCCGTGTTTTTAACTGGTCCATTTACTCTTGATTCCAGGCTAATCTAGATGAAAGCCAGATGAGTTCACCTACATTCCTTAGAGCTTTAATGACAGCAGTTTGTAAAGCAGCTATTATAGGTGAGTAACTTGCAGTGTAAACACCACACAAACCAAACCTGCAAAGAATTATTTGGTATTTTTCAGGTTTATATCACATTTCCCTGCCCAAGGCTGTGTTTTATAACACGCTAAGGCTTTTCCATCATTTGGGATTGTGCCTGAGAGCAGGGTGTCCCTTCCCCATGTGACAGCCAGGCGCTTTGCCGGGTATGGTGTTACTGAGGTGACCCTGGTGTGTCCCAGTGACCTTGTGTGAGCAGGGTGATTCGGACAGCACTGGGTAATGCCAGGTTGGTTGTTGATTTGCTTAACCAAGGTGGAAATGACTGAGATCATCATTAAGGCAATTAACATTTCCACTCTTGTGTCAGCAAAGATGCATGGGCACCCCAGCAGTGGCAGTGTGGGCTGCGGGAAGAAGCCAGTGTGGGTCTCAGGCTTGTAAGAGTTTTATATCCAAAGTTTCAGTTTTGGAAAGATGGTTTATGTGGTCTGCTTGGCTGTACAGCTGTCAGCTGGAAATACAGGGAAGGGAGGGCTCCCAAGTCGGACACGTGAGCCTCGGACCCTCAGGAAGGTTGAGTAAAGCACCACAGCCAGAAACATCTGCTCAGTTCGCTTGGCTTTCTTTAACTTTACTGTTGGCATCTGGCAAAGCAAAACGTGGTGCTTGTAAAGGGTGTGGTTCTGCTCTGAGCTGTCATTTGGGGGAGAGAACAGTCTGGATTCCACCGCGTGAGGGAGGGGAGGGACAGCCCATCTCCTTCCTTTCTCTAGGAACGTGCTCGTGCCACCTAGTGTTAACAGAGACATGACACAGGACTTCATTTCCAATGGTTAAGGGTTCCTTGTTGTGTCAGAAAGATCATCCTCTGGTTTAAATTTTGACCTTGGCTCTGAGTTTTTTTCTTTTGTTTTCAAAATATCACTTAATTTGGTTGCATGATCTACTTGAAAGCTGCTGAATAATTTATCCATGTGGCTGATGGACTTCTAATGCTTATTTCTTATATATTCACTGTTTCCTATATCATGTGCAACTTATGATTCTGTTTCTGCCCTGGTATTTTTAGAAAAAAAAAGAATTTTTTAAAACCTTCTAACCTTCTAAATGCAGTTGCCTGTGGAGACACTATTTGTACTGCAAACTAAGGTTGTGCTGCTTCTGCATGTGTTAGAGCTGGGGTCACTGCAGACACTGGTTGAACTTGGGGAACTGTAAGGATCAAGACTTCCAGAAACAGCCATTAACCAAAAATACTTCCCGTTGTTTCTCATCCTCCTTTTCTCTCCACCCTAATCTGTGTTTGTGATTGCTGTTTGCATAAATAAGGCAATCAAAGAGTCAACCAAAGCTGACTCTGCTTTCTCCTCTTCCCCTCAGCGGACTCTTCCAGCTTCCGAGTGGACACTACTGTTATCAAACAGAGAGTGCCCATCTTACTCAAGTACCTGGACTCAGACACAGAGAAGGAACTACAAGCACTTTATGCACTACAAGCATCAATAGTAAAACTTGATCAACCTCCTAGTAAGTGTTGCCTCTGTGCTGGGGATTTGAGCCTGCATAAGGGAAGGGGGGTTCTGTGGGAGACTGGAAGAGGATTTGCTTTTCCTTACCTTTGTAGGTAGTAGATGACAGAAGCCGGTGTGTGGTGGGTTCAACTTGTCCAGATGCCAGCTTTTTAGAGCAGCTCAGGTTCCCAAATGCTTGGCCAGAGGCCGGCTGTTCTTTTGGTTGCTCCTGTGACCAGCCACGCAGAAGGAAGGACAAACCTCTGTTGATAAAAAGAGAGCAAAACAAGAGCAGTAAAAAATAATCTGTTGAGTTTGCAGTACCTGGGCATGTGAGAGCATGGGTGTTGTTATTGCATCGCTACTCCACAGATGTCTGTGAGCTTGAAGGGTATAAAATGAGTTGGTCAACTGATGAGTCTTGTCCCAGAGATGCTACAGAAAACTCTTGTGGGACAAGAGGCAATGGAGTAGCCAAAGAAACAGGGATCCCCAGGGAATCTGCAGCACAAAATCCAAGAGTGCCTCAAAACACCCAACACGATCATCCTTAGTGCACTTTATGGCATTAGTTGGGCCTTATCTCTGCTGATGAGCGAAAAAAAAAATCCGGGGTTGGAGGGAATCCAGATGTGTGGTCCACAGGAGATGGGCTGCTGTGGGTTCTGCTTGCCAGCCAATCTCTAGATAACGTCTTCCCACAGCTGCTTTCCCAGCTTTCCCTCTCTTCTGACAGTGTCAGAGGGGTCGGTTTTCCCCCTCACCTGAGCGTGAGCAGCCAGGAAGCAGTAACTGAGTAAGAGCCCTTTGTTTTCCTTGTCTCCCCATTTCCTGTGCCAAGAGGTCGCCTTAATCCCCTTATCCGCAGCCGCGTCTCTGTCCGCGGCCGCAGCTGACAGATGTTCCCTCCTGTTATTTCATTACTGCAGATTTGTTGCGGATGTTTTTTGATTGCCTGTATGACGAGGAGGTCATTTCAGAGGATGCCTTCTACAAGTGGGAAAGCAGTAAGGACCCGGCGGAGCAGAACGGGAAAGGAGTAGCGCTAAAATCTGTCACGGCGTTCTTCACGTGGCTACGGGAGGCCGAAGAGGAGTCGGAGGATAATTAAAACTTAAAATACAGATTTAAAACAAACAAACAAAAAAGAAACAATTTAAGTATTTTTTTAAAAAGTTTCACGTCTTCGCCAATCACAGTGCAGCAAGGCCAATTCTCTCTCGCAGACCCCCCTTGCCCCACACACGCAGGAGTGGGAGAGGTAAAACCCGATAAACACCGAGGTGATCATGGAGGCAAAAAGGTACTTGAAAAAAAAAACCACAAAAAGCAAACTTCAAATCTGAGGGCGGGAGCACTAAACCAAAATACATGTATTATTTATAGAAAATATTTTCTGTTTTAATATTTTTCTTTTCTTTTTAAACAAGGACTCATACTTAGGAAAACACACAGCAAAACAAATCTGTTTAGCAAAAACAAAAGTTGAAAACTTTTAATTTATTATTTTAAGGACTGCAAATGCCAGTGTAATTTTTAAATTTGCAGTTTCTGTAAACAAATTGTATAATAGAACAAAAGCAGAGAAATAAATTTCCCTCCCCTTCATACGCACCTCAGTTTTGTTTCAAAGCATGATAAATAGACAAAACTTTGAAGGGGGTTGGGGTGAGCTAGATGAGGACAAGATCAATTTTTTTAATTGTCATCAGATTTTTCTGCCTGCCTCTCAGCTTGCTTCAGAAATTTAAACAGAAAATAGTAATCAAACCATACATAACCTTGGATCGGAAGGAAATGCATTTGAGAAAACCGCTGCGGACCAGAGTGCTCCGAAAATAACTCATTGAAAACCGTGCTACCCCGGGGAAAAAAGTACTAGTGATACTTTGAGAACCTTTAGAGCAACTTTAAGGCTTGTAAATACATAGAACAAATATTTAAAAAAAAAAAAAAAGAAAAAAAGAAATTGACTCAATACTATTTCTTTTCACTTTCAAAATATAAAGAACAAAATAAAGACAAACATTGCAAGTTTAAAAGAAAGTAAAACGACTTCTCCTTTGACAGCTGCTGAATGTGTGCACCATCCTGAGCGGTGCTGGCTTCCTTGGCGTGCCGTAGGTCCTCGGGCCCAAATTGTACATATAGTGTGTGTCTGTATGTGTGACTACCAAAAATGAAGGGTGAGAGCAATTGTTGTTTTAAAAAAAAAAAGGAAAAAAAGGGGTTGTTGTTGCGCCGAGAAACTCCCTGGCCAGGAAGCAGCCAGTGGCTGCGGGGCACGTAGGTGCAGTTGGTTCCCAAGGCTGGGACATGACCTCAGGGCGGACGGTGCCCGACCCCAGCTGGGTTTCTCCAGCCCTGTGTCTCTCGCGTGACTTGGATCAGTGGTGTCATCTGGGGACTTGTCACCCTGGGAGCTCCGGAGGTCGCAGCTGTGTGAGCCGAGACCCGACAGCCCCGCGCCCGCGGCCGCCGCCCTTCGCCCGCTGTGCCTGCGCCGCCAGAGACCCGGACGGGGAGCCCAGCGCCAGGGAGCGGGCGGAGGAGCAACGCGGCGCCCGCCCGGCCCTGCCCGCCCCGTGCCCGTGTCCGCAGTGCCAGCGCGGCCGGGGACAGAACCGCAGCTGTGGCAGCCCCTTCCCATGTGCCCAGCGGGACCCAGGCCCCGGTGCCGCTCCAAACCGAGCTGCTGCTGAGGACGGAAAGGCCCTCGCGTGTCTCTCTTCTGCCACCAAAGATGACCTGCTGGCTCTCACTGTGAGAAGCACCTGCCATCAAGGACTCCGCAAAGCTGGGGGAGCCCTGAAATGTGGTTTGTGAACTGTGGGCCATGGACCGTGAGTAACCTGTGGAGCATTTGCTGGGGGTGTCTGCAGCACTGACTGCTCACATGATGCTGTCTTTTTCTTTCCAGCTGCTAAATCACTTCTTTAACAAAAAAAACCAAAAAACCAAAAAAACAAAAACAAAAACAAAAAAAAAAACCCACAACAACAATAAAAAAGGGAAGAAAGGCTACAAATACATTAAATAATTTCCTAATCTTACTTTTACATGTAAACAATTGCTGTACTTGCCTGAGGATGTGATTTGATCACCATGGGGAAGGGAGGAGGTGCCTGGTTGTGGCCAGAGGGGAGATGTCCATGAGACACTTTCCCTGTTAACATGTTCCACGCCATGAATCTGAGCTAGAGAATCCATGGCCTAAAACACTAGAGCATTGTTTGGTTGTTTGTTTTTTTTTTTTTTAGTAACAATAAAACACTTTTCTCTGATGTTTTGTTAAAAAAAAAAAGAAAAAAAGAAAAAATATTCTCACCGTTAATATATGCTCATGTATCTGCGTGTACCACATCCAGTGATGCCTCGGCCTTGCTGTTGGGCCCAGAGGTTTGGATGGGCTCTCAAGGTCTCCAGAAGGTCTGTCTCCACGGAACTCCCACCCACCAGGGCTCCAGGAGTGTCTGTTATACCTCTGCAGAAGGTCATGTGGATGCTCTTCTCCCAGAAGGCGTTTTTTCGAGTGGTACATGGCGGTTCGTAGCAGTTAAATAGTTGAATTAAATGGATGCGAGTTTGTATGTAAATAAGGGTAAATATTTGCCAAGTTGGTGTGGGCAAATGATGGAATTCCTCTCAGGGTGGGCAGTGTCAGAGCCTGCTGGGAATGGGAACGTGCAGCAGCAGAGCTGTGCAAGGACTGATTTCTCTCTCATTGCCTTGGATCGGAAAGGACGAACTTGCTGTAGAGCCTTTGAACAGCCCTGTGAATCCAGTGTGTCAGGGCTGGGAAATCTGTCTGAAGAGCTTAAACCTTCTGGCTGAAAGACTTGGAAAGCCACTGGCTGGAGGGAATTGGAATTGCCAGCAGGTGGGTAGAGGTGAGGTGAGAAAGTCTTTCCCCTTTTTGTTAGAGCCTTTAATGTTAGACATTCGAGGGGGTGAGAACTTGCCCTGTTAGTGCCCTGCGAAGGCCAGGAAGGGACTTTTCAGAGATTTTCAGGAGAAGTTTTTCAGAATTACCCAAAGCTGGGTTTGCAGCATGGCGGGTTTTGGCTTCTCTGAAGTTACATCAGTTCAGCTGCACACTGGATGCTGTGAGCAGTTTATGCACAAGGCCTTGAGGTCACCAGCTGTGCGTGTGTCACCTGAAGTTTCAACTTCCCAACAATGTCACTGCGAGGAGCAGAACTGACTCCTTCCTCTGCTCCTCTTGTGTTCTTTGCCATGTACTTACTGCACCTAGTTGCTTTCTGTTTTCCTTCTAGATCAGCACAGGTTTGCAGGTGGTTGTGGTTCTTCAGGATGCAGCTCATGAAAGATCTTTGTAACCAGTTTCCTGTGAAGGGTGTTAAAATACAAAAGAACTGTAAGATATATGAAATAGAAAGGGGAATTATTAATTAAAACAGGTTCCTGTGGTAATGTGATTTGCAGGAGCCTCATTTTGTGTGAGGAGAGATGAGCTGTGGTCACTGACTTAACGTTGCCGAAAAGCCTCAGCAGGGAGGGCAGCAGGTTTACATCAAGAATACTGCAGGTTATGCTGAGGTTTTTTCTCCTAGTCTTGATCCTTTTTAAACACATCCTGTGTGCAGGCTCCTGACTGTGGCAGGGAATTAATGCAGCTCAGCAGGGAAGAGTGGCATTAGAGCCACCTCTGCTGCTGGGAACCCTTCTTTACCCAAGGCTGGGGCACTGTCAGAAGCACGGGCAAGGAGCAGATGCATTGCTTACATCCCTCTTTATTACTGAAAGTGTCTCCAAGCCTGAAGCCACCAAATAGCATTTTCAGGCCAGGTGTCCACCTAAGGCTGGTTTCTTTCTAGGAAAGTGTTTCCAGAAAGGGATCAGCCATTTCTGGGAATGAGGTCAGGAAATATACTGATCCTGGATGCTGTGCTGTCTCTGCTTGTGTCAACATGTTCAAGTTTTACCTTATTTTCCAAAAAAGCCTCAGGTCCAGCAGCAGATCTCGGTGACTGGAAAAGTGTTCTCATAGAATCCTAGAATATGCTGGGTTGGGAGGGACCCATCAGAATCATGGAGTCCAGCTCCTGGGGGTTTTTTGCCAGGGATCAGCCCTCCCTGGTGCAGGATGTGGTAGCCCACGTGGCAGGAGAGGCTCAGGAGAAGGGATTCCTCTGCAGGGATAGTTTTTAGTGTGCACAAGGCAGGTTTAAGCCAGTAGTAACTTAGACCAGTTGTTGCTATGACCCACAGAGCTTTTGTTCCAACCCTATAGCTTGTTTTTACTGATAAAGGAAAAACAGGGTCTTTAAAAAGTCCCCTTAACTTGCTGAGCATCCTGAAAACATGTAAAGCCAATTGCAGAAGTTGGCATCTCGTTGCCAGAGGGTGGCTGTGATTGTTCCTGCTGCATTTGCTCCCAGGATGAGTTGTTGGTAGACACCGTGAAGCTGGCTTTGTCAGAAGTTTCCCCTGCAGAGCAGAGAAGCCATTAGCTAGGCCTGTATGCTTGGTTTCTTTCACAGATTCTAGAGTGTTTAACTTTGGGGGCAGGAAGCTCAAAATCAGGCCTCCCCAGAATGCTTTTGTGCCCTTAGATCCAACGCCCCTGGCCCTGAGGCATGGTGGGATGCTGCATGGTTGGAGTTGGGCCAGGAATGCTGGGCTCTACCTGGGGGTGAATCCATGGGGAGATGTTTGGGCTGGCAAATGCTCTGAGCTCCTGCTTCTCCCAGTCAGGCTGGGAACTCGGCCTTTCTGCTCTTTGGAAGGTATTGGCCTGGAAGCTGCCAACTGAGCAGTATCTGCAGCCAAGCAGCGTCCGCAGGAGCCTGAGCTCTTTGCGTGCCACTGGCTTTGCATGAGGTGCCAGCCCTGAGGTTTGCACAAGGCCCCGCCTGCTGACAGAAACTCCAGATTTGCTGTGCCTGGGCCACGTGCAACCTGCAACAACTGTAGGGTGGAGCCTGGGGACCAGCAGACTTCAGCCCAGAGGATCCTGCTTGGCTTTTTTCAGATAGACAACCTGCTAGGAGCCATTGGAGGAAAACCAGTGATGGGCAAAGAACAGCAGCAAGAGGTTGATTAACTCAAGCTCCAGCAGCATAACTAAATCGCAATATCCAAGGAAACCTCAAGTTGTCTACCCTTGTATTTTTCAAGGGGCTCCATTTGCCACTTTTGGTGAAGTATCATGGATCTGTCATTTGCTGAAATAACTCCTGCTTCTTTAAATGCTGCTGTAGGGATACTGACTGTGGAAAGCTTTGTCATCATGTGGCACCAGCTTCTCTTTCTCGTTTCCAGTTGCTAAATAGTGCTGAAACAGCTGCAGGAATAGAATCAGCTCCTACTCCGTTCAGTCCTTTCCATAGGGGAATTTGTCCAAGTTGCTGGCCCAGCTGCAGGGATGGATATGCTGTGGTTGCAAATGGGAAATAGGGGAGTGGGCGTGGGGAAGGCAATAGATGCTGTTGGTTGGGAAATCTCAGTGTTACTGAGTGAGGGGAGAGAGCGGTGAAGCTCTTGGCTGTCCTGTTGCAGCCCCCTGCAAGAATTAATAGCAGATGTTATCATAAAGCAGAGTTTTACTAAGCTCCTGGGGTGCAACGCCTTAGTGAGTGTGGAGCAGAGCTCTGTTAGAAGTGGTTTATCACAGCATTTTGGAGAACAGCTGGAAAGGAGCTGCAAAGATCATCTTGGCAGATGCAGCTGGTACGTTCAGGTCTCACCTGTGAAGGGAAATGGGTCATTTCAGCATTGCAGGGTGAGCTGTTCTGAAATAACACCTGGTGCAAATGCTCTGTGATGTTACAGATGGCATGAAGTGAATAATCCGTTGGTCCCAGCCACTTCCCACTCATGTGTGAGTGCAGGGAATCACTCCTGTGAAGGCAGCAGGCACTCGGCACCACCGCTGTGCGAATTCACAGAGATGGACGCAGCTCACAGCTCTGTCCCGCCCGGGGTGTTCTCATACACCAGGGTCATAAACACAGGGAATTTCACTCATCTCTGCAAAACAGGAGTTGAGTGTTTTATCTGTTCTCCAAGGAAATGCATCTGATTCTCTAGGCCTCCTGCAGCATCACAAGATGGATGTTCTGAGCAGGAGCCTGAGCTGCAGCCAAGACGTCTCGAAGAAAAGCCAATTGACAAGATTTTCCACAGAGTGACGAGTGAGCCAGCTCTAGAGCTCTTCCAGCAAGAGCAATCACCAAAAAAGCTTTAAATTCCTGCGTGTCTTCCCAGCAAGGCTCACAGCTCTTGTACGGCGCAGAGGCCAGGGTCCAGCCGGGCTGCTGATGGCAGGGGCATGCAGTGCACGTGCAGCAGCCAAAAACGAGCTTTTGTGGCTGCAAAACCATCTCAGCTGGGAGGTCTGGCAGCAAGTCGTTATCTGCCCAGGTGAGGAGAGCGGCCCCTGCGTGCAGCTCACCGGTTTTCATCTGAAACACTGTTTGGCTCAGAGTTAAGGAAATTCTCACTGCCAGATCTCTTAACTGTGGGGATATACGGCTTTGGGAGAGCTGTCCCTGTGTGCAGTGTTGAGTTGGTGGTCTTCGGCTGCTCCTTGCTTAGTGGAGGTGTCACTTCATGTGCCTGCTTTGGGTAAAATAAGTCATTACTGTAATGCCAAAAGTGGTGTAGAAAAATAATCACAACTTCCAGCCCTTGGTCCTCCAGTGATGACAGCACCTGCCTTGTTAGCACTCGGGATCTGTTTCAAATTAGGGTGTTTGTAGAAAAGCAGCAGCCGTAGAGGCTGCTCAGTCCATGACATTTTCCTATTCCAAATTCCTGTTGACTCCAGTGATGTTTCTATTCTACACTTGCTCCAGCATGAAACAAACTTCGGTGTATTTAAGTGTATTTTTATTCACTTGCTAGATCTGATGTAAAAATGGGTCATTTGGTTTGAAAATGCATAGAGGAACGGGATAAGCCTTGGAAAGGGGGAAATGTTTGAAAAGATCTAGAACCTTAAGGGTAGGTGTGGGAGGGGCAGCAAGGGAGATCAGCTGGGAGATGGTGTAGAGTGACACTGGGAAAAGTATGGAGAACAAATTATTAGGAAACTGATAAGGAATAAGGAGATCAAAAGTGGTATCTGGAAAGCCATGAAGAGGCAGAGAATATGCACTTTGGAGTTGAAAGCAGAAAAGGAGTGAATTTTGCATAGAATTAGAGAATCTACAGGGATGATAGTAAGATGCAGCTGAAAAAAAGTAAAGATGAATTGGAAGAGAATTGTAAGATGTTCTGGTGATCATTAGAGATGTCTTTGGTGAAGTGAATCAGCAACAAAGTGGAAAATTGCAGTTAAAGGACTAAAAGTCCCTATTTCTACAGGACATGTAAAAGGAAAAAAATCCCTTAATAAGTAAAGTAGAAGTAAGAATTTTAAAAGCAGCTCAGGCATAAAGACAAGAATTATGTGTGGGTCTGCAGGAAGGGCAACACCACCACATAACAGTTTCTTGTGTAATGCTTATTTTGCTGTGGGCAAAAAGCCTCTGGAAGTTTGTGTGTGGCTCAACAAGTGAGAGACCCACATGAATTAAATGTTTGGTTCAGTGATGGTTATGGGATTGTTGTTCTTGGTGTCACTCCCTGTGCAGATACACAGGGTCAAGCTGAAGAGAGCGGCAACCATCTCCTCATGGAGACCCCCTTGGATACATATTCAGGGAGATCTGGAGGTAAAGACCTTCTCAGGGAATATTGGATTATGTATATATATATTAGATTTGTTTTTCAATGCACAAGAAGCTGAAGAAGCAGCAGCAGAACCTGGAGTTTTAGGGATGAAAGAGCAGAGAGACAGGGAAGAGCTTCCCAGTCTGGTGGTGACTAGACATGGGATGGGATGGGATGGGATGGGATGGGATGGGATGGGATGGGATGGGATGGGATGGGATGGGATGGGATGGGATGGGACAAGACAGGACAGAAAAAGGCTCAAATTCTCCCTGAGCCAGGTGGACTGCAGGTCAGAAGGGGATAAAAGGCTTCCTAATATAAATGTAAAAGCTGAGGTAGAAGTGGAAAAACAAAAAATGAACAAAAACTTGGAGTGACAACACCAGAGGCAAGGCCTGAATGTATTCAGAGCTGAAGTTTGGAGCTGCAGGTCAATGTTGAAAGAGCATTTGTCAACAGAGACACAGCAGGATCGAGAATGTATTGGCAGAAGATGATTTCAGCAGGTGCACAGTTTGACAGAGGTAATAAAAAAGGGTAGTAATCATGTGGTTTGTACTGTATGTGGCAAGTAGATGTTAAGCCTTACAGAAAGGTGCTTATTAAATTCAAAAGTGTTCACTTTAAATAAAAAATGTGGCAAAGTGAGGAAAATAGGAGTTGGTGTAGGTTAAGAAAGTCAACAAAATAACCCCTGGAATGGAGTTTCCGTGGTCAGATTAAAAACATAATTCAAAACCGTATCTAAACCAGAAACACAACAGGTTCCATGTTTCTAGAAGAACAGCACGTGTCATTGCTCTGGACACTGGATGGAAACAGTAAAACCCTTGACTGGCAAATTTTACAGCAACACCTTGGGAACAAAAGCAACGTGTCTGGATGATCTGCAAGCAGCACAGCCAAAGCC
This sequence comes from Callaeas wilsoni, assembly GCA_013398955.1. Lineage (NCBI taxonomy): Eukaryota > Metazoa > Chordata > Aves > Passeriformes > Callaeidae > Callaeas > Callaeas wilsoni. The sequence goes on along the minus strand of VWPU01001899.1, from coordinate 2,339 downwards.
CAAAGCTCTGGGGAGGCTCAGGAGAGCTCTAAAGGACAGCAAGGTGTAATCAAATGGAATAATTTTCAGGGAAAAAAATGTTTGGAATCTTATTAGTCCGTGGCACCTGTGGGCAGGAAAGGTATTGAAAAGGCTTAGTACTTATTAACAGTGCTTAGTACTTACTAAAAGTGTTTAATACTTATTAGAAGTATTTCTGACAATGATAGTGCTCGACACCATCACAAATAACTGGCAGCAGCTCCCTGCTGCAGTCTGATTCCCTGGCCATGGATTTCCCTATTCCTTCCTCCTCTGCTGGCTCTGAGGCTCCCACAGCCTCATTCCTGTCACTGTCACACACAGTGTGTGTCACATGGGAACAGCAAGAGCAACACAAATGACACGAACCTGCCCAAAAAGTGGAGCAGAGGAGACAGGTTGTGATCCCACAGTGTGGCTGTAAGGAATGTGAAGGGCCTGCTCCTCCACTTTGGGATGGATTTTGAGGTAAAAAACACAGAAGGAGACAACAAAAGCTTTTCTCCTCTGCTTGTAGCTCTGTGGCTCAGCCAACACAAGTGCTGGAGTTTTACATATCCTTGCAGTGGGCAAAGGGAGAGCTGCTGGTCTGATTTCATCTTTTCCTTCTTGGTGTCTTAAAAAACAGCAGTAAAGGAGAACATTCCCTCTTCTTCCCCTCTGCTCTACGTTCCCCTCCTGCCAGAGAGGCACCGCAGGGGGAAAAAAGCCAAAGAACACGTTTTTCTGCAGTTGCACGGGGCTTGTTTCACACTCACAGGCAAGACAGGAATGTTCAGCAAAGTGGAGCCATCTGTCTCGGACGCTTCCAGGGCTGTTCAGCTCAGCATCACAGGGATCATCTGGAGTGGAGAAAAAGACTGAACAGGGCCAGGCTTTGCTCACAAGGCTTTAGAAGGTGACATTCTCAGGTGTAGTAAACTTACATTAGTCACCTACGGGGGGAAAGAGTTGGAAAAAGCTTAGACAATAAACAGGCATTACTGCAGAAGCAAGACACTTCTGCAGTGCTTTGAATGGTGTAAATGCTTCTAATGTGCTCACACAGGGGTTTCCCATCACAGCAGGGATAAAAGTGCCCAAATAAATGGGTAAGTGCCCAGATGATTCCAAACTGTAAAAACACAGATGGAGAGAGAGGTTGGCAGGAGATGGTTAAAGACTATGTGAAGAAAACAAAAATGATAAAACTGCTCAGACAAGCGACTGCAGATGAAATTGCTGGGGTGTATTAGGAGTCACCACCCTTGGAGCTGTTCAAAATGTGTCTTTGTGGCACTTGAGAACATGATTAAGTGGTGGCCTTGGCAGTGCTAGGGGAAAGGCTGAACTCAATGATCTTAACGGTTTTTCCAATTGTAATGATTCTGTGATTCTAAGCATGCTTATGGCAGAAAACAAGAATAGATAGGAAATGAGGAGTTCTACCTTAAATTCAGGGTTACGTAAAGTAGTGGGATTTAAGGAAAGGGAAGAAAAAGAACATCTATGGGTCTAGCTAAATAAAGTAAACTTGGAGCAAAAGCGTAACAAGAGGTACACAGGAAAAGCTTCCTGTTTTTACCTCTCTGTGTATCTGCACAGCCCTGAGATTACTGTGACAGTGAAGATACCTCAGCTCTGCCTTGCCGTTGTGAGCGTGTTGTGACCGAAAATTCCCAGCTTGCAGCCAGACCTCAGCACTGGGACCTGGTGTAATTGCGGCAGGCAGTAATTACACAGCTAATGAGGGATGGGGGTGAAGAGACTGAGGCAAATGGAAGGCGGCACTGGGGATACCGCAAAGGGTGAGAGGAGGACGAAGCAAGAAGCTGGAGGTGAGATAGAGGCTGGAGTCCTCCGCAACGGGAATTCACTGGTACACACAGAATAATCACTGAATAGGTGGGGCTGGAAGGGACCTCTGGAGAAGATTCAGTTCAAACCCCTGCCAAGGCAGAGTCACGCGTACAGGTGACACAGGAACACGTCCACATGGTCCCAGCCTGACGGGGCTGAGCTGAGGATCCAACGGGGCTAAGCTGAGGGTCAGGCCGGACTGAGCTGAAGGTCCGGCACGGCTGAGCTGAGAGCTCGGCAGGGCGGCCCCAGCCCGGCGGGGCTGAGGCGAATCCTGGGGGCGCCTCTCGCCCCCTCAGCGACCCCAGCAGGCGGGAATCGCCTCAGCGCGGCAGTGGCGGGAAGCGCGCGCCCAGCCCCGCCCCGCGCACGCGCGCGCCCGCCCCCGCCCCTCCCGCGCGACGTGGAGGCGGTGGGGCTGCGGAGGGGGGAGGGCCGGCATTCGAAAAATGCCCGCGGCCTCCCATTGGCCGGCGGCA
>VWPU01001898.1:73588-122194 GCA_013398955.1 Callaeas wilsoni | reverse complement strand
TGTCTCTCAAACCAAGACACAGTTCAACAGCTGATTGAACTGCATAGTAGGAAAAGCTAGTTCCTGACAAATCACAGTTAATTTTTGAGAAGACTCATTTTGTTTTAATCCTGCCAGGCAGCTTTTAAAACAAATTGTTCTTTCTCTTGTTTCTGATCTTAACAGATGAATGAGGAAGAACTGTTTGAACATAAAAATTATTAATCTTTTCAGAGCAATACATCCGCTTCATCCATTTTTAAATAGCTCTGTTTTCTATGTATCAGCCAACAAGCTCAGAGGATTTAGAAAACCACCTCTGAGAGGAAGATGTGGAACAGGTTGTTCCCCTTTCTGGAGGCAGGGCTTGTTCATGATCATCTAACTGAGACTGCAATGTGAACTGTTACTCCAGTCCTTCAGAGACTTACCCTAGGTCTCCACATGTACAGAACAGGCTGTGCCTCTTGGACAACTGTTTCCCATCTCCTTAGAGGAAAACTGTAGAGACCCCATCCTCCACAAACCTCCTACTCAGTCTCTCTTTTACAATAAAGTGTTATGAGTAATATAAAATAATGAGTTTTCTGGTTGCTGATGATAAAAGTGGTCTGTTTTGGAGGCTTCAACTTGTGTAATCCCCCTTTCAGTAGCAGAACATAGAAATGTGCTGGATTTCTCACTGTCACAAGCTACCTACCCACAGAGATGATAACGCTTCATTTTGCCCAAATAAACCAAAGATGTGTTGGACATGCTGCCTTCATTCTGTTCTCTAGAGAGTAATAGCAAGTTTTGAAGTCATCTTTGGATATCAGATCAGCTCTAGAGTGGCTGGATTTAGAGGCTGAAGTATCTTTCCTGGTGCACATATAGGTCTGAATGCAGTAAGTATCATAGTCTATGTGACCAACTCAAATGCTTTTGGAAAACACTGACAGTACTCTGCTTTTGTTCTGTAAGTCCAAGTGGTTTCTACTGACCTAGCTGCAGTCTTGAAACCCTCCCCTATATTAGTATGCCGGCGCCCTGGCTGGGCCAGGAGAGCTGCAGCTTGTCCAGAGGTGCCCAACACAAGAGGAGGACACTCTGTGGCACTTGTGTGCCTCGCTAGCCAGCTTCCTCGCCCGTGCGGTGGAAGGCACGGAGCCACGCGCACGTGAGGCTTATGGATTGCCCAAGCGTAACCAGAAACAAATGAGAGAGATGGCTCTTCGGTCGATATTCCAAGGGCTTATTGTAGAAACTCTCTCGAAGGGGCCCGGAAGTGAAGACAGCGAAATTCCAGCCCAAGTGGGCTTTAAAAGGGGTACAGGGAAGGGGGCAGGGATGACATAGGAATGACCTATAGGAAGAAAGCAAGGGCTGGACAGATCTGGTTACCTTTTCTTAGGAGATACAAGGGGTGTCTGTCCACTGTCAATCAGGCAGACCGAGCTTACCTCAGGTCACAGGAATTCAATGGGAGACGCCACTCTCACAGAGGGGCATTTAACCTTTGGAGCCAGTCCACCAAACCTCTTTATCTGGGCTATGTGGCCCCCTGTGCGTTCCTGTGGTCGCTTCAGTCACCACAACATCTCCCCCTTTAAATTCTTTGGGAGTCAGAGTTGATTACATCAACCTTGAAACTGCAGTATATGTAGTTTGCAACCACAACCAGTCCTCTACCTGGAATGTTGACTCATAGATCTCTAGTTGCAGAGACTGGGAATCTGCAGATTCAGGGCAATTGATCACATTTGGGCTTTCTGTGTATTAGAAAAGGCCAGACCCACCACATCTAAATGTTGTCTCTCTCGTCATCCTTCTTGCTGCTGTTCTGTTTCAAACCTCTGTTAAAGGTTTAAACACTGCAGGAGTGCTGGTATGAGCTGCCATAGAAAGGTCTATGGCAGCATCACAGTGCTGAATTCATCTGAATTTCACAGTGATTTGTTGGTATGTGGAGTTTAAAATACCTTCCTGGAGGTTCCCCCAAGCTTGCTTCTCACTAGAGTTATACAGTGTCACTGTTCAGTAAAATTTCATGAAGCTGAACAGACAGATTTCTCTGACAAATCAGAAGTGGTGGTTGCTCTAGGCTTATGAGATAATAGAACAGATTTTTGTTTGAACTGGTATTTGAAAACAGAGACACAATCTCTCTGGGCACAACACCCTAGTAGCAAAGTGCTTTTGTGAGGGTGTCTTTATGCTTGCATTAGGAAGGTTGCTAAAGATTTTTAGCTACTGTTCTTTAACCTGTGGATGCTCAAGATAAACAAAAATACACAAGCCCCTCCCCATTTTGCAGGCTATTTTAATATTAACGGGACATAATTCCTAGGGCCTGATGCAGTAGTTTACCACTTCTAAAACTGAGAATCTGTTTCATTCTTGTGCAGGTCTGCTGCCTCGAGCATAGTAAGAGGGTATTTTGTGTGTGTTCCTGGAAATCTTCAGTTTGAAGGAATTCACTGTGTGGTACAGGAAACTTTCTTTTATATTCTTGGCTATACTTTCGTGAATTTTTTCCTCTTTAGCCTATGTTTCCCTTTCAGCCTGTATCCATTATTTCATAGCAGCAGTCTTGGCTGCAGGATTGATTTAATTCAAGGACATTAATTTAGGATTGGCAGTGTTACAAGCTGACAAGCTCCTTATAAATGAAAAGATCTCTTAAGAGCCTTTCAATCAAATACAGAAGATACAGATACAGAGGAAAGGATTTTGTTTGATGATACAATGAAATAATAGGGATCCGTTTGGACACATCCTTACATAGAATAGCAAATTTGCACATGGTCACCCCTGTGCAGCACCGCTCCTTGATCCTCTGGAGAAGTGTGAGAATGGCTGAGGTTACACCTCAGGAGAACGGAAATAGCTACTTAGGTGTAAATTTTTTTTTCTGTAAAAGGGAATTGGGATAGGGGACTGAAAACTATGAATGCTTCATTGGCTGGTTGGAGAAGTTGGGGATGCTGCTGGGCAGAGTGGTGAATGCTGAAAAATTGTGATGAAGAACTCTGGTCTTATAAGGTTGATATGAAGCTTAAGCATTTGTTTTGGTTTTATTATCCTAAATTAATGAAATTTTATCACTTTGTTTAGCTAGTCCAGACCCTTCTCTCTGCCTATGCAAGCAATTGAGATTAAAGAAATTGTTGTTAGAGGGTATTTCCATTTGATTTAATGATAAGAAATCACTGGAGGATAAATATTTTTTATACTAGGCATTATCTTATAAAACAATTCTTTCCAATGGTCTGCAGTTGTGGTACCATGCTTTTATCTGGTATCTTTTCTTTTAATGAGGTTTCTATTTGAGCGTTGGTGGTCATATATAAAAATCAAAATAGTTTTCTATTTAATTTGTTGTTGTTTGAGATTCTGTGTACACAAGCAATGTTATTTCTGTTGCTTTTGAAAGCCAGTAAAATGGAAATAGTTTTCTCAAAGGGACAAAAAAAAGAAAAATCAGTGAAGGAGTTTTAGAAATTCCTCTCATTTTGTTTTTAGAAGATTCTAATTTAAAATTCAATAAAGGGCAGTTTATACTTACAGATCTTCATGTATACATTTAATCCAATGCTAGGTTGTACTCAGTTTTAAAAATCCCAATATTTTAACACATTATTGTGTACTAGCTACAGTTATTGAGAAGTGTGTCTCTACCTGCCCTTCCTGTTTAAATTGAGCCAGGGTAAAAGCAGATTAAAAGCCCTCATTTAATAGTTCTAGGGGAAAAGTAACTGCTTGCAAGACAGAACAATTATTAAGCCTGGCTCAGGGGAAGATCAAGTGAAAGAAACACAGAATCAAGTTTATGGGATCAGAGAAATACAAGGAAACAAAACTGAAGATTGCAAAAGGAGACCAACATACAGAAAAGGAGTAGATTCTTCTGAATTTTTAATGACGTAAAAAAGGTTACAAATAGAAAAACCTCCCTGAGCTTTTAGTAACTCTTTCAAAGGGTTTTTTAAGACTGGAGTTTGAAATACCCAGGAATGATTTAAAGTTGTGCTTTTCAAACCACCTAGCAATTGCATCTGGAGAAGTAACGCTGCACTGTGGCTCTGGAGAAAAACAGATTAATCTTAGTGTTGTCAAAGCCCTATGAATGTAGGCAGAGCAGACAGTATTTCTTTCACAGTAGTTCTAGGGTTTGTTTGTAAAGCAAGCTGTGATTTGAATAACACATTATTGAGATGGTTGCTTTTTAATTACTTAGTGCAAAATATTTACAGTTAAGTGAAGGGAAATACTATAGATTTGGTGATTGTATGCTTGCTTTTCTGAGAATACATCAGCCAGAATATGAGAATATAGTGAAAAGAGTTGTGCTGCCTGAGGAGCTTAAGAGTCAGTGCAAGTTCAGCTGGCACTTGAAGTCCCCAGTGTCACCGTAACACACTATTCTCAAGTAGTATAAGGCTTACAATTAATTTCTTATCATGCTATGAGTGCCAGAAAACGCAAATGATTCTTTAAATAATAATCAGCAGTAAGTCCTAGATGTCCTTTTTAATGTACTTTGTTAAAAGTTTCTTTTACCTCTATGTAGCAGTATGCCTAACCAGCATTGCTTCCTCTTAAATGCAAGCTTAATGGCATTATGATGTCCAAAAGGAACAGTCATTCTGTTAGAAGGTCTATATATAGAAGACTAATTCTATAATTACGAGAATCAAAATGGCAATTTTCTGGTTTTGTGACACTGGATAAACTGAAGGACACTTGGTTGCTGATGTTTGTTTACTTGTTTTTTAAAGCAGTCAGAGCAAGATATGAGACTTAACAATATATGACACAGGGTAGAGTAAAAGTTTTCCTTCTGTGGCATGAACTTTTTTGGTTTTGTTCTGGGACTTTGTTTGTTTGGTTGGTTTTGCTTTGGTTTTTTTTTTTTTTGGTAGGTTGGTTTGGGATCTAGGTTTTGGTTTAAGTTTTGGGGTTTTTTTTAAATCTAAAGCTAGGTTTTATGTTGTTTGCCTTGATGGGCATTGTGAAGTCCTGGCAGCTGTGGAAGACAGGCACTGGTTTTCATGGGGGAATTGCTGTTGTGTATTCGTGTTAAAAGTTGTATTTTTCAACAGGCAGTGCATGTGCTCCCTTCACTATTTGCAGATAACAAAAGAGAGTGAAAGGATGACTCTTATATTTGAAGGCTTTCACGGCCTCTCATCTTTATTTTTTTCTGCTCCACAGCCTGAGATACAGCTAATCTGCATGCAGCTTTCTTGTTGTTGCTTGACTGCTTTTATGGACTCCATTGGGAGAAGTTTTCTTGATTTATTTACAGAACAAAATATCATTGTGAATGTCCAAATGTAGCATGTTGTGTTCACCACTTAAGGAGCACTGGATAGAGTAACTTATTATTTCTGCTCATTGCTTTTTTTTGTTTCTTTGTGAAGTTACCTGTTTCCATGTTTTTCCAAGTGTGGACTACATACATTCCTATAAACAAATGCATTCTTTTACCCAAAGAAAGTCCTCTGGGTTCACCCAACATGTGGGGATGTAGCTGGACTGTCTGACAAGAGTAAACAAGCAGGTGCTTTAGATAGAAGGGCTGTGGTTCTTGCTCTGTGGGATGCTTCTTTGTACCCTTTTCCTCCTTTCTCCATTTGAAAAAGGTTTATCTGAACTTCTTTTCTTGCTCCCCCTCTAATTTCTTGAGGTTACCACGGGAGTAGCAGCAAAGGGTGTAAAGTACATGGGTATGAATTTGGTGAGTTCCTGGCTCTGACTCCTGGACCTGTGAAGGAGAAGGAGGAGGCTGGATTCTGTCCCTCTGTCTGTGCAGAAATGTGCACAGCCTTGTACAGAGACAGGATTCCTGGGGCTTGGAACTGGAAGTGTGCTTTTTTGCTGCCTGTTCCCATCCTGGTGACTTAACAAGGTTTTGTCCTCTATTGACTTTGACACAATTAATTACTCTAGTTCTAGAATGCTGGACTTATTTTCAGGGAAGAGCTTGTTTTGCTCAGTCTAATTCATCCTTTGTCAGTAGCACACTAGATAGAGGAGGCCTATGACAAAATCAAGTTCACCTCTGTAGTGACTCAGCTGAAATAGAGTAATTGTATCTGGGAGAAGAAGTTTCTTTTGCGGCTACAGGTATCTAACGTGGTATTGGAGGAGCTTTGTCTTGTACCCGTATGGATATTTTCCATGTACACTGCAAGCTGCTGCACTTCGAGCGCTGAAATAATGAAGCCACGCGCTTGAAAGATTTTGCTCAAAGCAAGTGATTTATCTTGGACCTAATGTTCTAACAACCATCTAAGTTTAAATAACAGCAATGTCAACGGTTGTGAATAAAGCTCTGTAATTTGAAGGCAGTGGTGGACTGTTTCGTTTTCTATACAAACGTTAAAAATGGTCCTTACAAGAAAAAACTATGATATTGAAACTTGCTATAGCTTAGTTCTGGGATTATATTTTTATTTTCTGCGTTACATCTTGTGTGTAGGAGGGGAAAATGGGCTCTTGCGTCTAGGTCTGCCCAGCATTGTTACAGGAGGCAAAACGAAATATGTCAGCAATGTGGAGCTGAGAGGGTGGCTGGTTGCTTTCCATTCAATGCTGATGGGTCTTGACAGCTTGTACAGTCTTACGTAAACAAACATGACTATTAAAATCTCCTTATTGATCCAGTTGGAAGAAATGAAGCGTAGGTTTTCTGAAGTTTAGCTTTTCTGAAATCTAAAACAAGTTTCCTTGCACGAATTCCTTTCCTGGATATGCTTCTGTGCTCTCTCTTTCATAGCAAGAGAGGCTGAAACAGTAATTATGAGGCAGAGAATTCTTACTTACTTGGCAGCCTGGGTTAGTTCTTTTTACATCAAAATTTCTAAAATTTTTGCCTCCCACCTAAGCATACACTTGCTTAGAAACTGTAGTCACAGATCGTAAGCAGCATTGTTTTAACTGTTCAACCAATTGAACTGTTAGGAAGGGAGAAAATGGAGAGTTCCTTTGTGAATTTTGCCTAAAATTGGGCATAATTTAGCTTTCAGTTGACCAGAAGAAAATGAGATGATGCTGTAAGATATGAGTAGCCTTCAGGGAAGATGGAAGATTCCTTGTAGCTGATTATACTTCACAGCTGAGAATGGAGAAGGCAAAGTAAAGCACGGCAAAACACAATAGGTACCACTTAAGTAGTTTGGGAGCAGGGCTGTGCCCAGGTCACAGAGTATAACTGTAACATCTCTGACAGATGGTTTTCTGAGACTTAAAAGGCAGTTTTTCAGGTATATACTGTAACTACTCAAGAAAAATTTCAGCCAGTAAATACCTATTTTTGAGTGACTTGGCCATGTCCAGAACGAAACTCAGAATCCTAAAGTAGGTTTCTACTTGCATCATCTCAGTGGACCTTGCATAGAAGCAGTTCAACCAATTAAAAAAAAAAACATTCAAAAACAGTGTATCAGGTGTGAGAAGCAGAAATTTGAAAGTGGGAAACAAGGACGTCAGTGGAAGGGATGCCAAGATCAGGCTAATGAGAAGTTTAAAAAACCAAGTCAGTATGTGGTTGGGGGCTTTTTGTCTGTGTGTGTTATTTCAGAGAGGGATATGGCTATTTGGAAGCTGAGTGTAGAACTAACTGGATTTGGATTTTGTGGTGGGGACAGAAAGTTGAAATTCTGAGTGAAACTCAAAGAATGAGAAGAATTCAGCGACAGTGGTGTCTTGTATCTGTATTTATCATGAAGAGAGAACAGATGTGATAGCAGATGAGGCAAGGCATAAGTGTTAATATTTCTGAGTCAAAGGCTGTGAGGGCATAAAAGGCTGAAAACAGAGGTGGTCACATCAGCATGAAAGTGGAGGAAACTGTTTTAAAAGAACTATTTTTATAGATTTTAACCAATGTGGTCTCTATAGGAACTACTTTTGACCTGTTACAGAGGAGAAGCAAATTTTTCTATGTGGTCTAAATGAGTGGATTTCATTTTTGGTTTTGCTACTGTGGCCAGGTACTGGGGAAACACATAAAGCCCCCTTAGAATTTGAGTACTAAGATGTCTGGGAGAATTGTCCTTGCTAGCCTGCAAAAATCTTCACCATGTGTCACTGTGGCATGACCTGGAGAAGAAAGGTAGATAACTATGGAGCACTGGCACAACTTAAGAAGCAGGCAGGTTGCTGAGGATGTTAGTGGTGTCAGAAAGGGATCTCTGTTTCCTGTCATTGGGAAAGTGAACAATAACCAAGGGTGATATAAAGCTATATTTGCTCACCATGACAAGGTGACCTCATCAAGGAATAGGGGCTATTGTAAAAATGCTTCTGTTACCCACTAATCTGGATTTAGTGTGGCCAAGAAAATCTTCACAGAAACAAAGCTGTACTCACTGTAAGAGAAATTAGAAGCTGTTTGTTTGATTCGATTAAACTTTGAACAAATAGCTTGGCTATAATGTATTCATCTCAGTATAAAGAAAGTTTAAGTACTGGCCCAATGACAGAAGCAATTAAGCTGGTTTTATTTCACAGTATTAAACTTACTTTGGCAAAGAAACTGAGGCCTTCTGAAACACAGAATGACTATGGTCATTGTCCCTAAAAGTATTGTTTTCTTATAGCTCCTAATACATCAGAGAACATCAGTTACACATCCGAGATTTTAGTTTTTTGGTGCTTGGATACATTCAACATCATAATTTTCTTAAAACAGCATTTGCCTAAACAGTGTGTGTCATCAGCACAAGGGGTGCCGTATTCTTGGCCTTTAGTATTCTTGGTCCTGGATCCAAGCTGACTCTATTCAGTGCCAGTATCTGGCACCTTCTGAAAGTTAAAATTAGGAATGGGTGATGCATAGAAAATAAGAAAAAGAAATGAAGTCCTCTTGCACTTTATTTGCATCCACAGAGATGGGAACATCATTACAGTGTCATGTTTGTATAAATTGAGCACTTGACCACACACTTAATTTAAACTATTTTTGAATACCTGTACATGCTAAATTTGCCTTCTAAACATGGGTACAGAGATTATACACATGGAGACCATGGTATTAATGAGATTGATATGTATATTATGACTACTTTGTGCTACCTAACTTTCTTCTTTTGGAACTTGATTTGTTTGCAGATGTCACTGATAGGTGTTAACTTGTGCATAACAGGTATGTAGATCTGCCTTTAAAATATAGTCTTTACAAGACACAAAAAAATTGCATAACACCTAACATGGATTTTTTTTCTTTAAGGTCTTTAAAAAATGTAGTTTGCAGTAATAAAGCAGCTGTTTTATATAGTTACAAAATTCACCAATATGTAGTGAAATTTCTTTCCAGCTTGGGATATGCAAATAGACTAGATGGTGGCAGATGACTTCATGTGCCAGCTCTACCTCATTCTTTGTGAATTGTAGCAGTTCATGTTACTTGCAGATTTAAGAGCCAGGGTAGATTGTGCTCAACAAAATTGCTGGGCCTTTGTTTCTCTCCTGTCCCTTTGCTACTTGTTAGAGTTTAGGTAGATTGACTCCTCATCCGTGAAGCAGTAAGGTAATTTTCAGCACTGCACATGTATTTTAACCTTACTGACAATTTGCAACATACTAATTTAGAGTGGAACCTTTTTCCTGGTTTCCATTTTCAAAGACCCTGTAGGTCTTTTAAATTGTGTTTGTATCTGTATGAATGCAGCTACTTCACTAGCATAAAACATTCAGAATTACAATGTGAAAGGTCAAGAATACAAGGCTTTATTGATAGCATTTCAGGAATGATGGGTTTTATTTGGAGGGGGGAGATAGAAAGGGATGAAACTTAAAAAAGAATCTTTAAATGGCGAGTTTAAAGCTCTCTGAATATATGCATTAAATGTACAGGCCAGATTACTGCTTTCTGTCACAAGGAATGTTTCTCAAACAAACTACATAAATCAAGGTCATTGGTACAGATGGTCCAAACAATTGGTTATCTACAACTGGTGTTCTTCTACTTGCAAAAACACTTTCCTGACATTAGAGGCATTATGTGTTGTGATCTGAAGGAAGTCCAAGAGGATAAAACACAGTCAAGTAAAACCAAAATTAATAAGACATATGTCTGTAGAGACTTACTTAAGATGGTCAGAGTGTAGTATAAATTAAGTCTGGGACAAAGGTTATGCCTTCATTTACTGGTTGGAAATTTTCTGGTAGGGAAGAAGACCAAAAGCTCAAGAACCTGACAGACTTCAAGGCACTTTTGGATAAAACTAACACCTTTTAATGCTCTTCATGAAAAAAACCCAAAACCCAAACCCAGCAAAACACCAAACAGACCACAAAATGCCCCTCAACACAATACCAACACTAAATCTAAAATGTTAAGTATTTCTGTAGCTTGCCACTATTGAAAAAATAGCTTGAGGCTTTGGTTTTCTTGTTTCGGGATTAAAACATATGGTGGTGATATGGAAGAGTCATGGTGGTTATGCTCAAGGCTATTCTTAAACCCTCAGACTTTCACTAGACTTTTCATATTGATTATGAGGTGGAACTCATCACTGGAACTTGATGAGTTTTGAGGAAAGCTTTTTTTTGGGTGAAAGAACATCAGAAACCCTTTAAAAGCGCTTTTTACTTTTTGTGTTATGAGAATACAAGGCTTTGGCTTTCTGCTGTCGTACTCCATTGAGTTGACTTTGGTGTCCAGAGAAAATATGTTAATTCTGCCGAGTTTTACCTGGAGGAGAAGCCATGGCCAGGTTGCAGTGTGAGCGCATGTTGTGGTGGCTGAACCAATAACGGTGGTGGCCATGGGGCCGCAGAGCTCAGGTAAAGAGGAAACCTATTGGTGGCCTAGCTCCAAAGTTTAAATATCCCCCTGTGAGAAAGGTTTCTCCCATTGAATTCCTGTGATCCTATGTAGACCCGGTCTGTCTGATTGGCAGTTGACAGACACCCCTTGTATCCCTTAAAAAGATGTAACCCGGCCTCCGTTCTGCCCTTTCCTTCTCCCCACAGGTTGTGGTTGTATTATCTCGCCCCTTTCTGTGCCTCTTTTAAGTGTATCCAGAACAGAAGTTCACTCTCTTGTGCCCAGACCCCTTTGAGGGAGTTTGGTAATAAACCCTCGGAATTCTGAGTAAGGGCTGCCTCACCTCATTTGTCTCTGGCTACGCCTGGGCTATTTATTGGCCCCATGCGCGCATGAGTACGTGCATCCCAGTGCACGGGTGAGAAAGCCAGCTTGCGAAGTACGAATGTAGTGCTGAAGTGTCCCCTCCTACACAGGGCACTTCTGGACTAGCATCAGTTTCTCAACCGATGCCTGCAGCATGGCGTTAGGCACAAAGCCACCGAGTGGCAGAGGAAACTGAACTAAATGACAGCTCAGCGAGCGGCAGTGCCGGGATTTGTGCTCCCGACTGGGAAAGAGACAAGATATAAGGCACCTGAGCTCCTCGCTGGTATCTTCTAGCGAGTTTTTCAGGAACTGGAAAAGCAGAGAGAAGGGAAGATTCCAGCAGATCCAGTAAGAGACTGAAGTATTCTGCTGGCCAGCTTAAATTGCTACACAAGTATTGCATTGAGAAGGCAGTGCCTAATCTAATGCACAGTTATACGGTTGACTTGGAATAACATCCGTGTCCAAAAGCAGAATATGCTTTCAATCTTTGTCCTTTTTTCCTCTTTGCTTCTTATCCTAGGTGTAAACTACAGACTCATTTAAAGAAGGCGAAATGACAAAATGAGATCCGATTATTTCCTCTTCTCTGATGTTCCTTTCCTCTGATGATGAACATGGAAGTATCGGTATTTTTCTTCAATAAGGTACTAGACTATTCCCATCTTCCTGTTGTGTATGAAGGGGTCTCATACTCTGAACTCTGCTGCCTCTCCCCCTACTATCTCTGGCAAGGTTGTATTCGTACTTCAGGATTATGGCTTTAAAAGAAAGTGGAAAAAATAAATTTTGCAAGTTGCAGTGGGGTCTCCTCTGATGGAACAATTCTGCATTCAATTCATGCTTAGTTTGCTATATTGATTTTAATTAGGTTTTTTTGCTTGATTTATAGTAGAGATATTTGTGCTGCAGCTCCTTACTTGAGGTCTCTGCATCTGTCTAGAGCCTGCAAATTCCCACTGCCCACCATGAAGCCTGGAGCTGAATGAGAGACCTAGGTGACCATGGTGAGGGACACAGTGGAGGGGCAGTGTTGTCCATTTTGCTCTCTCTCTCTCTGCCTTGGGGTGGACTGGAGCACCTGGCATATGACTTGAGAGATGTTGAAGCTGCCCCACTAACTTACAGTGAACCTCTTCAGCATATGCTCTGTAAACATTTAGCTGTTAATATGAAAAAACCTGCACAGCAGCAGCTGGTGAGTAGCAGACAGCTTGTTATTATGTCAATAATAAAGTCCAGTTATTCTTTTCTTAGCATCAATGAATAATCTAGTATCTCACCTCACTGAAAAGGTTAATTAGCTAAAACTGAGGTATGGACACTATATGACTGGTTAACAACAGTTGCCTGGAGACCTGAGGCTTTGCAAGTTTGGCAGGAATAACACCTTTTTAAGACCACACAGATTCCTAGATGATAGCGTACAGAAATCAAATAGCATGGGAAACACAGGAAGCACAAGTCACTGAAGGAAGAGGGTGCTAGAAAATAATTGCTTACTTTGCATTTTGAAGCTATTTCTGGAGTAAACTACTTTTCAAAAGCAAGCAAGGGGCAGCGTCAGTGAGCCAGTGTCCTCCTTTGCAGGTAGAGCCTGGGACATGCATCCGTTCCTCTTGTTCTGGAAATGTAATTTATGGCTGAACTGTTCTCTGATTCATAAAAAGCAGGGAAATCATTCATCTAGGGCCTGATGCTCTAATTCCCATGTGATTCCTTTCATGTTTAGTGTAAAGCTTATCTGAGAGGTGTTAACCCTTCTTCTCTCCAATATGCAAATTAAAGTAGTTAGCAAATGAAGCCTGTTGTAGATTTTCCATTGAAGCTGCAAGAATATAAACGGACAGAGAAGCATCAAGAATGCTTAAACAAGCATTCTTTCTTGTTTAAACATTATAAATGTCATTGATCATTTTATGGAATTATTCTTCCAAGGTTAAAAAACCCTAGGAGCAGAAATGGAGTGAAATGGCTGTTAAAAAAATCAGGCTGAATGTTAATGCAAGTATCCTGGTTGTCAGCGATTCAGGCAAACAAGACACTTACTGGTAGGTTGGCTAAAGAATATTTCTGTAATAGAGAGAAATGAAGTGTGCAGCATAGTAAATGCGATCTGAAGAGCCATTTCCTGGGAACCATTTTTGTTTGTGTCATAGCCCATCATTAAACAAAGGCCGTATGTTCCTGTGTTTTTGTGCTGAGACTCCATTCTTTGCTGTGAGCTACAGCGATGTGGAGGGTCCTGTGGGGAAACGAAACTTTCTAGGAAGTATAGATGCTAAAGAAAGCAAAGGGCTGCTTCTTTGCATATGCAGAATGTGGCTTGAAATAGCAGCCCAGAAAACAAACTGTGAAAGTTCCTCAGTGATGATTTAAGTTCAAATTTGTCTGGCAGAACAACTAGGTGACTGATTTTTTTTTCCATTAGGAGTTGAGAGGTATGTCCTTGGGTATTAGTGTTAGATCTAAATCTGACAGGTTGTTTAAAAAGACAGGTTGTTTAAAGTTTCACAGCAATTTCTTTTGCTTGCTTTACAGCATTATGGGCATACCTACCATTGCCTTTCATTTTCTGTAATTTTTAACTTAGTTTCTTTTGGTGTCTCTTGTTCTTGGTTGGATTTAAAGGTTCTGCTGCTCACTCATGCTGAACTCCTGCATCACGTTACAAGGAGCAGATGCTGCAAAACCAGGAGCTGGGTATGTGCTCAAGTGCCTTAAATAAGTTAGTGCTGCACTCTCTCCATGTGGGTTGGAGCAGTCTGGAGCAGTCTGTAGGAAACAGTCTAAGGGAATAGTGTGTGCTGACCCCCTGTGCTCTTACACCCCTCTTCTGAATCCTCTTATGTGGTGCTACAGGGACAAATCTGTCTGCAAGGGCCTTGTAGTTTGGCTTACGATGGGCTCACACATGAGCCCACAAGCCAGGATAAATGGCAAGGTTCACAAATGTGAATCAATCATCATCAGGCCTAAAAAATTGGCTTCTTTCAAGACAGTGCTTTTTACCATTTCCCTCAGAACAAAAACTGCTAATTAAGCTTTGAAAAACTGAGCTTGGAAGGAATACAATACTGGCGGTTTCTCCATGAATAAAAAATGTTTTTATACAACAACTGTTTTCTTGCCTGAGCTGGGGTTGAACTTGTTTTTACTGGTTTAAAAGTCATACTATTGCAAATGTAACAAACACTGAAATTTGGGCACAATTTCTGTATAACTACATAAATAACTTAATTAGCAGTCCAGATTTTTCCCATTTTCTAATGGTGATAAAGGCAGCTATGAAACACAACTATTTTTCTTATTATATTCGTACTTGATGTTAAATGAGTCATGAAGTAAGGCAGTAGATAAAGAATTTTGAGAGAAGGAGGGAAAACTAGTTCTCTACAGTGACATCCTTATATTCATTGAATGAGTTATCTACCCCTCCCCAGACATGAAATCAACTCCAGCTCTACAGCCGGAAACTTTCATTGGAAGTAAAGATGTAAAAACAATCCTACTCCACGAGTTACAGTCCAAACACTGCTGTGGGTGTAAACATTTCAATATCATCCTTGCCTGAGTTGCAGCATAAACGATCTGTGCTCTAGCAGTGGTTTTTCACACTTATCTCTGCTGATGAAGCGTGCAGGATTTTGAATCTACCTGACTTCTTGTTCAAGGGTGCTTTGTTGTGATTTTGGTTACTGAGTTATTACTATTTGATGGGAGATACTGGGGAAGAAATGTTGCTATTATCAGAAAAATAAAAGCCAAAATGCTCTTCAAATGAAGTGCCTTATTCTCTCTTCTTAAGGATTGCTTCAGAAACAGGCTATGTCCTTTTTCCTGTAATTCTTATTGGCTTATTGGCAGAGGTTGCAGTGTTCTAGAGGTCAAGACACATCAAAGACAATAAATTTGTAGAGGCTAAGAGTTAGAATGATAAGCCTGACCATGAGGAAAAAGAAGTGAGGTTATTAAGATTGTTACAGGTCAAATTCTCACCGTTTGGGGAGGGCAAAAGAAGCGATAATCAGAAAAGTTTTTTATTAAATGCTCAAGGTGCTAATTTCACTTGACAGGGAAGTTCCCTTTTTAAAGTTTGGTTGAGGGATCTGAGTGGTGGCTGGTCTGATCTTGCAGAAAGATTTTTCAGTTCAGCCTCTGATCCTATTGCTCGTTCTGCCATCAGTTCTCCTGAGACTGTTTTCCTCAACTCATATTCCTCTCTTCCTCTTCCCTGCATACCTACTGAATAACAGTGTACTGAACTATGCAGCAAAAATGGTTCTGCTTTAGGGTGTTGCTGCAGATGTGAAAGTGGAATGACATTCCTGTCACTTGGTCCCAGCTCACCCTTAGTTCCAGAGAGAAATGCAAGAGGAAATCTGTTTTTGTGTTCTTGACTTTTAGCCTAGAAAAAGTGATGCCTTGGATTTCGTAAAGCAAAACTGGACTGTTCCACTTGCACTGATAGCTGTGAGACACTTGCTCCTCTTTCTTCTTTCCTGTATGGTACAGCTATTATTACACAGATGCGAGGTCATCCTTCAAAAAAAATTTCCCACTAGATGGAGTGTTGACAGCAGGGTGGTCCTGTTCAGGGATACTTCCTGACATACACAGATGTTCTCTGAAACTCTCATGTAGATCCAGATCTTCTCTCTGGCCAAGATTTTTCTTGTGACCTAAAAGCTTAATTTAGATGCTAAAACAAACATCCTAATTTTTAGAAATCTAATTTCCCTTGGGCATGGTTTGAAGCCATCTCCTGTTTAGATGGTAAATAGAACCATGAATGAAGTGCTAATAATTAAAATTTACCTTTGCAATAAACAAAAAGCTCATTTTGAAAAAAAAGATCTGACTTTTCCTGGATCAGAGTGTGTTTTGGTGGGAGGGTTTGGAAAGGAGGTAAAAGTATGAGATGCAGCCCTTATTTTATAAATTTCATCTTACAAGACAGATTTTCTTCATACTTACAAAAGCCTGTTGATTGATATGGCAAATAGGTGTAGTCTGCATATGCATGTATGAATAATATCAGTAACCCATTAACTGCTGCTGCCACAATGAGAGCTGAGTTGGTCATGGCTTTGTGCAGCCAAGGTGGAATTTGGGGGATGTGATAGCAGAATGACACATTAATGGGAAATGCAGGTGCAAACATAGTCTGGATTATGAAAGTGAGTTGGTTCCAGAAAACATTGGCACCTCTTTTTATACTTGAACGAAGCTCACATTTGTCTGGATGTCACTTAGATTTGTATGGTGTCACATGAGAAAGGAAATATAGAAATTTATTAGAAGTCTTTGCAAGGGGCAGGAAGTGATGACAAAGAACCAAGGAAGAGAAAACCATTCAGAATTCTTTGCTAATGATTGTTTTAAGAAATGTGTTTCTGTAGGAGACATACTGCAAGAAGACTGACTGTTCAAATGAAATCTGTTAGTGACAAAGTTAAATCAAAACGATTTCTTTGCAGAAAAGTATGGAAAATCATGGAATGGGTCTTGGATTGCTCTAAAGCCTTGAATACAAATCTCTGCCTGGTCCAGGGCCAAGAACTTGGCAATATATAGTAGAAGTTCCTCCTTGGGGGAAACATTGTAATTTTTTCAAAACTGGCCACAGCTAAAGAAGAGCAAAACCAATTTTAATGAAATGGAGATAAAGCTGGTCCTCTACTAAACAAAACTAGCAACCAGTTCAACTCATTGGAATGGAGGACATTGGGAGACCATGAGCAAGTTTCACATGGACTGTGAGTGGCTTGCTTTTAAAAAGCCCTGACCTACAGTGCAGGGAGATTAGTCATATCCTGAGAGGGCTAATACGTAAATATTTTACAGGTTGATGCAGGAAACTGGCAACTGCATATTGGCACGAAACTTTGAAGGGGTGACGGACAGCGTTTTTCAAACAAAGTCACTAAGATTGGCAGGTGGGGCAATTTAAACTCTTGTTTCTTTCCTCCTAAGAACATTTTCACTGGAACATACTGCTCTAAGTACCTGGATATACTCATGGCTTACAGGTATGGTGGACTCTGTCTAGATGTTTAAAGTTTGAGTTTTTTGAGAGGGTCAGCTCACCTTTCTTTTCATCACGGCCAAAGACTAATGGTGTAAATGATCTTTTTAAGTATTTTCTTAAAGTCTTCTTTTGGTAGAGTATTTTAAATAGCACAAAATGTTGTGTGGCTTAGTATGCAACAATTAACAACTTTTCACTAATCTGCTCATTTGTAAAGCTGATGTCTCTAAAACCAGCAAAGTTTCAGCCTTGGCATGCGTGGAGGTTATACAACATCAGAATATAAACCATTTAAAGATTTCCAGGTATATTCTTGCAAGCTGATGAGCAGCAATTAACTTAGAGGTGATGGTTTTCCACCAGAAAGCAACAGAGCAGAAATACAAGAATGGGTAAATGTTTGCAGGAGGACAGGAGGAAAGTAAACATGTTTGCGATGGCTGCTTATCATGAGTTGGATGATGAGGGCAGCCAGCAGACATCATAGAATACATTAATTTTTTTCTTTCCGTAGTCTGTTTACATATCTTAGCTAAATACATTAGAGTCTTAATTCAGATACAGTAACTCTGCCTTGCATCTCTTCATGCTGGAAAAATAGACCTTTTCCAGTGAACTAGAATGAACAAATGCAGTTTCAAATAGCTAGCAGATGTTAGAAGCAAGTGAGCAGGAATCAGTTTAAGGTGCCTGTCTGGGGGAGTCAGGTCTCCCTGGAATTAGGAGAGAGGGAAGGAACTGAGGAGGATTTTCCTGAAGAAATGGCAAATAATGCTGTAATGACTTTTTTTTAGCTTAGGTGAACAAGGTCCTAATAAATTCCAGAAATCTCTTCTTTTACACCTCCCTTTGGGTTTTTTTGGTTTACGTTTTTTGCTTGTTTGTTCTGCGGCCCAGGTGAGACTACTAGCTTGGATATGTATTTAGGGCATAAGAATGGTCAGTAATTGGTCTCCAGAAGTTATCTAATATCTAAGAACCAAGTAGGTTTTCTGTTACCTCTTTGCAGAAGTGGAATGAGAGAAGATAAATGGAAATAAGAGCCATGTGAAAAAGACAGTGGAAAGAAAAATGTAATTAGTATAACTTACTTTTTTGCAACTCTAGAAGAGCTAGTTCTTGTGACTGAGCAGTTTCACAGAAGTTTTTAGAAATCTCTGGATTGCTGCTGGATTAAAAACTGAAAATTACATCATTGCAAGGTACTTGCAATGATGCAGATTACCTGGTTCATTTCTTTTTAGAAAGTATTACACATGGACCATTAAGAAACTCAGTAGTTAATAGAAATCCATTTTCAGTCTGCTTGTGAGACCATGCTGTATTGTTGTTCTGCTCTGTTTCTTCAAGAAAAGATGTTACAAAGAATGTTATTCTTCTTGAAGGAAAAGAAAAGCCCAAAATCATAGACCAGAAACATTAATTAGGCAAATCTGACTGTGTAAGGTGGGAGTACAGAATGGACTTTTAAGAAAGTACTTTGCTTTTTGTTATTGCATACTGATGGAAAAAGGCATAGTCATTCACTCTGAGAGCTAAGGTTCCTGATGTTAAAGGTGAAGGTGGTAAAACATGGGAGTCTTAAGTCCTCACGGATTACAACAGGAATCACAGAACAGATGAGGTTGGAAGGCAGCTCTGGAGACCATTTAGTCCAAACTCCTCCCTCTAAGCAAGGTCAATTAGAGGTTTTCATGGCAGTGTCCAGTTGGGTATTGTCTCTCTCCAAGGATGGATATTCCAGAGCTCCACTGGGCAACCTGTTCTAGACTTCTGCCACCTCTGAAGCTTTTTTACCATTTCTTGCTTAATATAGAATTTACTGGACTTCAGTTTATGGCCATCTTGTCCAGTCACTGGGCAACACTGAGAAGTGTCTGGCTCCCTCCTCACTGATCATGCTTTGCTCTTTTGCCCTGCTGTTATATCCATACCAAAACCCCTAAGCCTCCTTTTCTCCAGCTTTTCCCGTTCTTTCCTTACATGCCTGATGCTCCAAGCTCCTCTCATTTGTAGCTATCTACTGGCCTCCCTCCAGGATATCCGTGTCTCTCAGAACTAGATGTGGCTGTGAAGATGTGAGTGAGCACTCTACCAAATGGTAGCATGGTATTGAGTGGAGGTTGGCTATTGTAAATAGAGAGGGAAAGGGAGACTAAGGATCAGTATTATGCTTGCCATCAGTTAAAACCCAGTCAGTAGAAACAGAGTAGAAAACTGTTTCATGGCAGCTTTACTTTATTTTTGAAACAGAAATTTTAAGTCTAGAGAGTAAGCTGATTGTGTTAATACCTTCATTAAGAAGATGGGGGAATTATTCTTGCAGCAGGATCTAAGATGAGCCTACCTTCAGTAGTGGTGTTTCATTCACAGCCAAAAAGGCACTGTATCTTTTGAGTAATTGAAGTAACACTGCTGGTCCTTACCACTGGAAATAAAAAAATTCTGTGCAAATATCTGTGGGAAGATATATAAATGATTTGGTATTTAATTTATACTGAGTCTAGCCCAGCTGCCTTGCTTTGACTTGTAGTTGTAGCTGATATTAAGCTATTTAGCAGAGTCTTTCCTATCACTTCATTGTAGTTGATGCTACAAATTCCTGATCCCAGTTTATTTAATGCTGTTTATAAGAGTAGCTTGGTCCAATAGGAACTGTGAAGTCCAGATGATTTTCACGAGATTGCCCATACTGTCTTGAAAGCAGAGAGTAGTTTCCAGAGCAAAATTAAATACAGTCAGATCTCTTCTAAGATTTATGCCTCCCTGCCTGACACATTGCTGGGAGATCAGGTCTTTCCAAGCTCTTTAAATTCTGGACCGTAGCTCCGCCATATTTGTCTGCAACCCCCTGCTATCACTTGTGGGAGGTAAAGAGAGGAGATGCTTCCCCTTCCTTTTTGAGGTACTGCTGACAGGCTTATGCAGCTTTCCAGAGGAAGAAACAGAGAAATTTCCTTCATTTGGGAGCAGACCTCTGCTTCATTTCCCTAACACCAGTCTAAGACATAAAACATCTGTTCTGCAACATCTTAGGTTACAGAACATCTTTCCTGAATGGAGCTTTCCTATGACATTTACCAATCAAGCACATGATTGTTTTCTTCCAGGGCTCTTACTTTCTGTAACTAACTTTGCAGACTGCATTGAAGTGGTATTTTGTAAAAAGATAACATCTTTGTTGTTTGAGAGATGGCACCAGTTCTGTGCACTTATTTCTACAACAACTCCTTGTTTCTAGTACGAGTGGCAAAGCAAAACCCAAAAAGGTCTGGGTGGTTTGCTATGTGTGGGTGTTTTTCAAATTCCCCCGTCTAGGGCTTTCTTGCTTTTCTTGACATGGTATTTGCTTCGCTGGCTGTTTGTTCTTTGTTGAGGCAAAGACTTTTCTTTCCTTTTTGTTTTTTTTTCCTCAGCTCAGAGTAGTGATCTTTGAGCTGCCTTAAGGATGAATTCCGCAGCTGCCCGTCTGAAGCTGGAGTCATTATACTGACAGACAGTAGCAGAGTGGAGTGGCCCCCAGCCCCACTCACTGCACCAAGCTGGGGACAGCAAACACTGAAGTTCTCCAGCCTAGCTGCTTTGCCTGCCATGCCTGCTCTGCTGGGTCTTGTCGTGGGGAGGAAGTCGACGCTTGATGAGCCATAGGGCCTTGGTCTGCTGCTGGAACTTCACTGTGAGGCTCCTGCCTTCCCAAGGGGGTTCTGGCACCATCTTGCCCCTTTCATTCTACAAGCCTGGGCCCATAGCTGCCAGGCCTCATATTGCGAACAAGTATTCCTGACACTTTGGTCTCTCATTGTTTCAGTGGGATTGTGAGGGTTAGCAGTTTGATATCTAGCAGTTATTTACTTTTTTCACTCCCCTGCCTGGATGTGTTCTCTTTATTAATAAACTGTTGTTTTTTCACTTTTATCTATTAGTAATCATTCCTTATTGGTGAAAAGGGATTGTTGGAATCTTTAAAGGGAGACAGCTAATTCCAGAGTGTTCTTCTTTAAATTATCACAAACGACAACTGTGTGTTCAGCTAAGACTTGTACCTAGCCTCTGTGAATTGGTTACCACACACTGTGGAAAGAGAGAATGATTTATTCTCTGATTGCGTGTAGTAAGATACCAGACATTCCTGATAACACAGATTTGTCTTGTGTAAAACCGCAAAATTTTCTCATTGTAGACTTCTTGACTTTGACAGAACACTGTTAAGGGATTGTAAAAAATTGAATAAAAATCCACAGAAAATCCAGATTTTATATTTGTCTGATTTTAACCATGTTAGTACAAGTTTGAAGAACACGCATTTTGTGTGTCTGTGTGTTATTCAAGTCTCCAGATCCACCTATACCCCTGGGGAAACCCAAATATCTAAAGTACAATTTTCATTTTTCATATCATCTGGAATCTGTCGGTGAATGTTGTAAATATGGAAAATGTATGACAGTGCTGTCATCAGTGTCTTGCTGCAGTAATAACTTGTCTTTTCTCAACAACATACATGAAAGTGCACGATGAAGTGTGGTTTTGAAATGCGCAGATGCTGTGAAGCTGGGGAAAAAATTAATTTTGTTTATATAGGATTGCTCTGTCTACAACAGATCTGAGTAATACTAATCACTCCTTTTGTCCTCACAAAGGCTGCCATTTTCTTGCTTACAGTTATTCAAATATGAACCCTTCCTGAAACACAATTTATTAAATGATCAGGCTTAAAAAAGTTATCAAAATCAAGCCAAGTAAATGTTCGTCCCCCTATGCCAAAGAAAAGCTACTCAGACACTAATAATTTTTCATATGTATATGCCATATATGTTCATAGAAAAAATCCATATATCTACCTATTCTTGTTTATGTAATTTAAAAATCACTATATATTTCTGATGGCAGGTTTGCTAATTGTACGCTATGAGGACAAGGCTGGGAAAAGAACTATCAGCTGATGGTGATAATTCACAGTGGTTTCCCTGCTGACAAAACAATTTGTTTAACTGATGTTCTTGGTATCTGTAAGGCTGGGAAAAAAAAAGAAAAAAGAAAAAGAAAAAGAAAAAAAAAAAAAAAGAAAAAAAAGAAAAAAAAAAAAAAAAGAAAAGAAAAAAGAAAGAAGAAAAAAAAAAAAAAAAAAAAAAAGGAAGAAAAAGGAAGAAAAAGAGAAAGAAAAAGAAAAAGAAAAAAAAAAAAAAAGAAAAAAAAGAAAAAAAAAAAAAAAAGAAAAGAAAAAAGAAAGAAGAAAAAAAAAAAAAAAAAAAAAAAGGAAGAAAAAGGAAGAAAAAGAGAAAGAAAAAGAAAGAAAAAGAAAAAGAGAGAAAAAAAATCAAAACCCACACATAATCCAATTCCCTAAAATCACATACACACCCACCCACACATGCATCTTCCTGCAGTCTCACTCCCCCTAAAAAACCCCACAAAACCCAAAACTCAAAAACCCCTGACAAACAACTCACATGGTTGACCAGTTGAAAATTTTCCTTCAGATACAAAGATCTTTTGGGTGCTCAGTATCCCAAATATCTTCAAAAGAGATATGTAGGAAAGAAAAGATCAGGGGCATTGGTTTAATGTAGAATAACAGAAGAAGTCTTTAACCTTATGCTGGGACTAAAGTACCTCTTAAGGATTTTGGGTGTCAGGAAACTATAGAAGTTCTTGCCTTTAATCTTCCCCTGTTTCGGTCTCACACTGAGGAGATTAGGCTGTATGACTGGGCACTGAGGACAAAAGTTTCTAACACAGTTTTCATGTTGTCCTCAGGACAACTGGCTTCCTGACCTAGTAGATGGGGATGGGGAGCAGAATAACCCCCCTCTAATCCAGGAGGAAACAGTCAGTGACTTGCTGAGCTACTTAGATGCTCATGAGTCTATGGGACCAGAGGAGAGCCATCCTAGAGTCATGAAGGAGCTGGTGGAAGAGCTTGCCAAGACTCTCCTTCATTTATCATCAGTCTTGGTTAGCTGGGAAGGTCCCAGATGACTGGAAGCTGGCCAATGTGATGCCCATCTATAAGAAGGGGTGAAAATAGGATTTAGGAACTCCAGGCCTGTTAGCCTTACTCAGTGCCCAGCAAGGTTATGGAATAGATCATATTGAGTGTGGTCACATGGCATCTACAGGATGGCTGAGGGATCAGACCCAGCCAGCATGGATTTAGGAGAGGCAGGTCCTACCTGACCAGCTTGATCTTCTTTTATGATCAGGTGACCCTCCTGATGGATGAGGGGAATGCTGTGGATGTTGTCCACAGGACTTCAGCAAAGTCTTTGACACCATCTCCCACAGCACAACCCGGGAAAAGGTGGCAGCCCATGGCTTGGACAGGTGCAAACTCTTGGTTTAAGAACTGGAACCCAGAGAGTGGTGGTGAATGGTGTTGGATCCAGTTGGCAGCCAGTCACTAGTGGTGTCCCCTAGGGATCTGTGTTGGACCCAGCACAGTTGTTTAATATCTTTATTGATGATCTGGATGATGGGATTGAGTCCACTGTCAGTAAATTTGCAGACAACATCAAGCTGGGTGCAAGTGTTGATCTACTGGAGGGCAGGAAGGCTCTGCAGAGGAACCTGGACAGGTTGGAAAGATGGGCGAAATCCAACAATACGAGGTTTAACAAGACCAGGTGCTGGGTCCTGCTCTTTGGCTGCCACAGCCCTCTGTAGTGCTACAGGTCAGGGAGAGAATGGCTGGACAACAGCCTGGCAGAAAGGAACCTGGAGGTACTGACTGAAGGCAGAATGAACATTAGCTAGCAGTGTCCTCATGTGGCCAAAAAAAGCCAATGGCATCCTGGCCTGTATCAGGAATAGTGTGGCCAGCAGGACCAGGGAAGTCATTCTTCCCCTGTACTTGGCACTGGTTAGGCTGCATCTTGAGTACTGTCTCCAGTTCTGGGCACTCCAATTTGGGAAGGATTTTGAGATGCTGCAGCATGTCCAGAGAAGGGCAAGAAGGCTGATGAAGGGTCTAGAACACAAGTCCTTTGAGGATCAGCTAAAGGAGCTGGAGTTGTTTAGCCTAGAGAAAGGGAGGCTCAGGGAGACCTATTCAGTCACTACAACTACTTGAAAGGAGGGTGTAGCCGGGTCGGGGTTGGTCTCTTCTCCCAGGCAGCCAGTGACAGGACAAGAGGATGCAGTCTTAATCTGTGCCACGGGAGGTTTAGGACATTAGGAAGAAGTTTGTCAAAGAAAGAGTGACTGGTCACTGGAATGGGTTGCTCAGGGAGTCACTGTCCCTGGAGGTGTTTATGAAAAGACTGGGTGTGATACTTAATGCCATGATCTAGTTGACAAGGTGGTGTTAGGTCATAGGTTGGACTTCATGATCTCAAATGTTTTTTCCAACCTAGATGATTCTGTGATTTGAGATGAGTATTTTGGTGCTTTGTGAAGCAAAAATGCTTTCGTGTGAACAAAACAGAAGGGACAGGAAACTGGAGAGTAAATATTTTCAATGAAATTCACTTGGTCTTATATTTGCCTTCATACCAGAACATGGACAGTTGATAGGGCTTTTTGTTGTCTTATGGAGACTCTATATCATGCCATGTCTTATCAGGAAATTGAGGTATGAATCCTGATTTTCCTTGAGGTTTTGGGTGGTAGCTTGGGAGATCTCAGACTAAGCAAAGGCATCAAAATTCTGAAGCATAATTACTATGTAGCAGAAATTTTCATTGTCTGTTTTCTGTAAATGTAAAAGACTATAAATTGCCAATATTGTGCCTTTTAAGAATAGATGAGCTGGAATTACATTATTTCTTCTTAAAGACCAGGGAAATGCTGCGTGTTTCTCTGATGTATATTCATGATGCTTCTTACAGAAGTACAAAACTAATTATCCTCAAAACCTGTACAGATGCTTCTTAAATGGGAGTTCTGGTATATTTGAAGAGCAGTTTTTCAGCATACTTAAGATTTGAAGAACTGTAAAAACATCAATGTCATAGCCTGTGTTTGTTGCAACTTTAAACCAAGGAGTGTCTGCCTTGCTAAAACTTCATTAACTATCACACTATCTGCTTAAGTTAGGAACTCCAAGAGAAACCCATCCATTTATTTCAGCCAAAATGCCGCCTTGGTTCTTTATTTAGCACTCTGAATGTACTCTGGTCAGACAAAGGATTGGATTGATGCTCCTGGGGAGTTTGAGTGACAAAGCAAACTGGTAATGTTTCTCAAGAGTGAGTATTTACAGAGTTAGTAGTATTTTATAATACTTTATTTACAGATTTAGTCTTATTTTGGATTTTTGAAGCAATTAATATGGTATAGCTCTGGCTGAGGGAAAAACCAATTCAATATTGCTGCTTTAGGCTTCTTTCAATGCTCTAAATTTCTTTCTCTGATTATATTTTCACTTTCACAAAAGGTGTCTCCTCCTTGAAGATTTAATCTTGTGCTTTCCTTTTTCACTGTGATTTCATTGAGACAAATGGGCACAAGGCAAAAATATCTTTTGGATGTTACCAAATTATTGTTTGGGGAGATGAGTCTAAATCCATAATGCTGCGATTCTGTAGATGTAGCTTTTCTCACACAAGCTTCAAGGTAGGCTGAAATTCAAAGGTTTATTGAGAGTGCTTTGTTCTTGCCTTCCTTGGTAAAAACTAAGTCTGCTTTTAAGTTAGAGCAATCATTCAGAAAAAATTTCCCTGAAATATTAATTTATGTAAAAATAGTTAACCAGAAGAGTGGAATTTTTTTCAGGTGCAGATTATTGTGTGCAAAGTAGTAAACTGCAGAAATAATAATATGATTTAGTTATCATTACAGGGACACTTTGAGAAAGTTATGATATTTAGTGTTTTGGACTGGAAAGTCAGATACTAAGTTTCAGTACCAGCAGTTTCTGATTTGCTGCCATGAGCAGCAGGCTCTGAGGAGGGTACAACCAGCTTTTAAGGAGAATATTTTTCTTTTCTTGGCAACAAGTTTTATATTTTAACAATACTAGAAATTATTCATATTGAAATCTCAGATGCGGACTACATAAGAAGAAATGATGAGTGAGAATCCAGTTAAATAACAAATCAGTATCAAAGATAGCTGAAAATAAAAGAAAAAGTTAATCTCCTGTGTGTTTCTACACATGGCCACCTGTAAAAGGGCCGTGGAACAGGAAAAGAAGAGGCGGTTCAGTAGAAAATTATATGTCAAACTGGATTAACTGTAGTTCCCTGGAGGAGTATGGAGATGTGTAGATCAATATTATCAGTGAAGAAATAGCAGGATGTTTCATGGCAGCTTTTCTTCATTTAGATTAATTTTTAGTAGATGGAAGTGTTCCTGACTTTTCTCTCATATTCTGTGTAAGTCGATGTTGTGTTTAGATATTGTGAACTGTTAAAATCTTTTTCTAGTGTCCTCACTTTTACATCTTCTTTTACTCAGTGCATATGGTCTGAGCTGGATCTGTCTGTGATTTGTCTGGAGTTCAACTAAACCTCACTTGACACCTTCAGTGCTCTGAATAGGGAGGAAGTGCTACAGGGGATTGGAAATCTCGGTGAATGTTTTAAGGGCTGGAGTTTTTTTCTGTAAATGGAGAGCATTCATCTGCACCACTTTGTTAATTGTACTGTGATTAAAAGTATCAAGAAAGAGAAATGGGTAAGGAAATGAAGCTTAAAAATGAAACAACAAAAAAATCCCCATAGGTTTCCTTAGTAACAGTGATTTATATTCCTGCAGACTGAAACTGCTTTTTAAGAATTTGCCCAAACTCCAGAATCAATGCTCTGCTTTCCTCTTGAGGACATATGAAAAATAAGTAAAGGATTTTGCTAACCCTGAGTATCATGAGAAATGAAAGACCCAAATAAATGCTCTCTAGGGATCATTTACTTTGTGCTTCAGACTTTGAATTTTCAAGCAACCCTCTGGAAATTGTGAGAATTCCATGCTGAAAATGAGAAGAAAATATGTAAGTTGTACATAACTTTGTTTCTATGTGATAATTTTGATTTCCAAATCCTTACAAGCCATTCAGTCCTTTTCAGGATATTTCACTTTTATCATCTTTCATGGCTAAGGGTTCCCTAGTTTGTGGCTGTCCTTTGAGTAATGTTTTTCCTCAGTCCTCCTTCAATGGTGCAATGAACAAGCTAAAAACAAACAGTAGGCAACTGGAAATACTGAACTCGAGAAAATGCATTCTCAATACTGTAGTTAATTGCAGGTGCTGAGCTCCTATTTTCCCACAGCTCCTGTTATAACAGTCTTGAAAATACGTGACAGCTGAAGTAATCTTACAGAAGTGCCAGACAAACAAAAAAATTCCTTAGTATTTTCAGGATTTGGATTTCTGGTTCCTGGGATAGTTTTATAGTACTGAGATTAATTTTTACAGTATAAAATACAAATTTAGTTGGATCTCTAGGCTAAAAATCATCTCCTTCCCTTGAGCAGTAGAATAAGATGTCTAGGTTTTCAGGAGCATAATTTAAGGGTTTGCATTTGGTCTTTTGTTTAGGTGCCTAGAGAAGGATCCATGCTCTTCCAGTTGTACATAGATGGAAGTCCTTGGCATCCCTATGAGGCTTATCCATATCTTTTCATTACAAATGGCAGCATGATTACATGACTTAAGAAAAAAAAGTAATCAAGAGTTTAAATTGGGAGGTATAACTAGAGCTTTTCCATCCCTGTGGCATTGCAAAAACATCTCTGTTACATTAGTTGCCTTGGTACATACTGTGCACATCTCTTTGTGCCCTAGATACGAGATGCAGCCTGTGACTGCACTTCATTATTTGGTAGCTTTGAGTACTGACCTAAATTAAAACTTCATATGGATAGGGACAGTGCCATCCTCAGCTCTGGCTCATGTGATGATGTAGGATAACGGGTTGCTATGGTAAAAACTGTGGTGACGACCAGCTGCGTGATGTCAAGCTAATATAATGTGGTTTTAGAAAAACGAAGAAAATACATTGAGAGAAATATTAGGCAGGTATTTTTGTGAATAATGCTCTTTATAGTTAATGAAAAGAAATACTATTCTATGTGCATTATTTCTCTTTGGATTCTGAATCCAAACCAGATGGGGCTTGTGTAAACCTCTGGCCATTCTTTCCAATTGGTGTACTCAGGCAAATGGGATCTAATTGGTGGAGAAGCATCATCATTTCATTTTGTGCAGGCAATTTATAAATTTCCTAAGATTAAGTTGAATCACAGATGCTTCTTTGAGTGGAAGAATACTGTATTTAGAGAAAAACACAAGTGTGTCCAGGGAGATATCCCCATTTTTGTTATCCAACTTTCCTAAATTGCTCTTCCTTTGAGGATTATGCAGTAGAATGCCCCTCAGTTCCCAAGATTTGTAGAAGTACAGTGGTGTCTAGTGGATTCACTCTAGGTATTAAGCTATAAAGGAGGGGCATACAGAACCTATATATGTTGTTCAAATGAGCTAAGATAAGCCTTATTTTTATTAGTGCCTGATTGTTCATGCAGTAGAATTTTTGTAACATGTCCTGTTCTAGATAGGCAGTCTTCCAATTCCTTGCTTCATCATGTTTACAAACTAAGGTTTTGTGACTATTTTTTAGCCACTTTATCTTTTTCAATGCAGTTGTGAATAAATGGTGAGAGAGATACTGCAGGAAATGAAAGCAATTATTGTTTTAGTTCTGAGGAACAAAGATATTGGGAGATGTTGTCATCAAATCATCAAGTCACACCATAAAACTGCTTAGAAATACACTGAGGAACTAGTAAAGCTGAGAGGACACCATGACACTTACATGAGGTTTTTATATTTGAATTTCACTTGAAGTTTTTGCTTGCAGATATTAAGCCATTTTCTATAAAGGGGATGCTAAGATGTTCATCCTCTAGCAATGGTCAATTTACAAAGGAAAAACAGCCAAAAAATGGATATGTGCGCTGCAAAGTGGTAACACTACTAGTTGTCTAAAGTTCTCAGCAGAAAATGTGTGTAAAACTTGCTAGACTCTGTTAGAATAGAAGCTTATTGGTGAGGATAAAATGGTGAAAGGGCAATGTAACATTTAAAGGATATTTATTATAATAGCTGTTTACCTTTTAACCCCTTTTTTCTGAAGATAGCTACACATAATTTCAAAGCATGATGTCCATTTTTAAAATTTTCTTTCTAAAAGGATGAAAAAACCTTACACTTTACAGTTTTTTAACAGTCTAAGCAGATTTCTTCTTTTCTGAACTCTTAGCTGGGTTGAGAGAAAGAGCTGCAGGTTTTCTTTAGCATTTGACCTTTTGTCCTTTCACACATCACATTTAATTGTTGGCATAATTTTGATCCAGAAAAGATTATTTCCAAAGCTTCCTTTCAGATTATTTCCTTATGGTTTCTAAAGTTTTTTTCCAAATGGATTTTTCTCAACTCTGCTGCATGCTGGTTTTAAGTGCATGAAGTTTTTAAATCCATAACATATAGATGGCTGCTGTACTGCCTCTTCTCAAAACAATATTGAAGCTGGCAGAGCTGAGTTTTAATGACTGCTGAGAACATTTCACTAAGGTGTCCTAGTGCTTACCCTTTCTCTGATGTGATGTTTGCCCTCCTCTAGTCTCTCTGGATCCTGAGGTTGTCTCAGGCAGGGGTAAAGATTTTACAGTGGGTTGTGACTGTCTCAAATCATCATCACTGGGAAGAACATGGTGTATTTTTAAAAACATTTTCTAACAAGTATTCATACCTTGCTTTTTCTTGTCTGTCTTGCATTTCCACATTATATCTAAACTAACTATATATATGGTGAGTATTTAATTTATTGGTTGACTGTTCTTTGTTTATTACCCCTAAAATAGTTAATACCTATTTTTCCCAGTTCTTGGCTTTTTATATTTTTATATCTGCCTCTTGTTGAGTTCTTTATATCCTTGGGCTCTCCAGTGTCATCCATACCACCTTGTGCCTGTATGCCTTACACCAGGGGATGTTCATGTGGGTAGTTTTTTTTGGTTGGTTTTTCTTCATTTCTGGTTTGGTTTTTAAAGAAAGGGTAGTTTGTTCTGACATGTTTAATATACCTTCAGCTTAAGGTGATGTGTGGCCTTTGCAGAGCAGCTGCTGGGATGAACCATCTTGTGAGGGTCCAAAGCGACACAGAGTCCCTAAGGAGGTGCAAAGGAGAGCTGCTTTATTACAAAACTAGACCTTTTTAAGCACTTAGGCCTTTATCAGTTACATAGTTTTAAAACACAATGAACGCAATCCAACCAACCACCATACATCACAATGTGAACACACAGTGGTTACATAACTTGGTTTTCTACCTCTAATTCAGCTGAGTCACTTTCCCACAGTCCTTTTCTACTTAGCCAAAGTAACAGGACTGAGCCATGATTTTACAAGGCCTTCCTTTTGTAAGGTTTAACTTATCTGTAACACCAGCTAACCTTCTAGTGCTTGACCATCCCAGCCCTGACCCCAGATGTTCCCAGTGGATGCCTGGAGTCATTCCATGCAGCAGAGATCCTATATCCCTTGGGGATATCCTGTGGCAATTACTCACACAACGGAGATAGCGAAGATCAGCTAGTATCATTGAGGGAGGTCATAGTTAAAAAGTCTCTTTGGTGACTACCAAAACTTTTATGAGTTATAACAGACCGGAGTGCTGCATTTTTACTATCTCAAAAGAGAGGAACTAAGAAATCTGAGTAGCTTACTAGGAAAACTGTAGAGCAGTGCAGGCTAAGGCACAAAATATACTAATCTACTAATGTTATGGTGATGGTAGCTTAAAAAAAAGTTATATATGATTTCTTGCCATGACTAAAAAAATCTATCCTCTCTCTCCCTGCAAAACCATCCTTCCCTTTACCACCTGCAACACCGAAACATCTTCAGTAGAATTTTAAGAAGAAATTTAACAGGATTGAATTAGGGGAGAATTAGGCTATCAAGCAAACTGACAGATGGCTTTTCTTCCACAAAAAAAGTAGAGAAGTAAAAATATTGTGCCTGTCTCTAGCTATTGAAATATCAGAGATTGGATTTTTCTCACTTTTCCTTCTCTACCTCCTGTTTTTCCATCCAGGCTGCCAGGTTAATTCCCTGGATACATATATCTTGGACTGCTGCCTTCAAAGCCTGACAAGCCAGTTGGTGCCAGCTGTTGTTCTCTGCCCAGATGTGTGGGAATGAGGCTGGCGTTTTGATTTCTGGCCTAGTGGAAGTTTCAGAACTGCTGCAGTAGCTTGGGCTATGGGAGTTTCTCCCTCTGCCAGCTGTCTGCTGCACAGCCCTAGGCAGTGTTTGAAACCAGGCCAGAACTCAGTGCACCTTTCCCTGTTCTCGTCCATGGGTTTTTTACTGTCAGTATCCTCCTGCTCCACCTTCCATGTTCTCCGCTTTCTGCCGTCAGCTGCTCTTTTCCTATCTCTCATAATCACTTTCTTATTCTCAGCTTACGCCAATCGAGTGACGTTATTTATAATACTGAGAAGATGTGAGAATGAGGGCCCAACGGTGTTTTGTCTTGCACGGTATTTTGATAGATAATTAGAAATTGGAGAAATTTAGTTAATTAGCTGTACTATGCATGCTTTCCATACCACCTTGCTACACTGTGCTGAGATGAGCCAATGGAAAAAAACCACTGGCTCTTTCTGTGTTCTAAAAACTCCCAGTGAGGAACAGTTTCTTAAGGAAGCTTGGAAGTCAAGGTGCTTTTTGGTCTATCTATTTATTTCTCATCTTCTTGAAGCTTCTGTGGAACAGACATGCAGACTTTTGAAGTGGTGGGTGGTTTATCAAATAAAAACCATTACAATTCAATCTCCTTTGGAGGAGCAAAATAAATGGATTTCTCTATTTAACCAGCATCATGTTGCATTTTGAGCTTTTGGTAAACAGCATTGTCTGCCAAGTTTCATGTCTTAAAATTGTTGAAAACTTGAGTAGTGCTCTTAGGAGTCAAATATGTGGTTTACACACGTGCATCAACCAAGTGTTTTATGGGCAGCCGAATTTATTCTTGTTTGTAGGCTGCAATGTTTTAAATTTTGTTTCACAGTTTTATTTGAAAGTTATTTAAGGTCAAGTCCAAACGTATTTCTTTATCACTGCTGTGCTTCATGTAAGCTTCCAAGACAGAATACATCCTTAGCTTTTCTAACAAGATAAGTGACCTCTTGTTTATGTTTTCCAAGACGTAAACCCCTAGTTTTTAATACCTTCCCTAAGAATCTAATCAAATGGGCCCCTTTAGCAACAGTTTGAAGGAATACGTAATTTCAGGCAAGTGGGTGTCATGACAAGTATTAGCTCATGTCTGTCTTTACTATTAAAAGAAAACAAAGGAGAGAAAATGAGAGCTGCTAAGGCATGGCCTTTTGCTTACAAAATCCTGGTGAATGACAGTATTTCAAAACTGAATGTCACAGCCAATCCATTCTTGTTCTTTCCAAGGAAAAGACAAAAAGGAGAGGCCTTGCAAAGAACACAGTTTTGTTTGCAGGGTTGAGGGAAGACGTAAATGGCCCAGGGAACTTGTGAGTCAGTACCTTAGGTGCAGAGAACAGTTGTTTTAAGAGGATATTTGTCTTCTGTACCAAAGTCTTCTTTCCCCCATAACCTGACATGGAATTGAATGTTAGAAGTCAAAATGTTATGAACCATTATGTATTTCATCTAAATACAAATATATCATGCACTTTTTTTTCTCCTCTGCCCAGGGCCAATAATCTAGTTCTCGATTCTATTTATTTTAATAAGACTTTTTAATTTTTTTTTTTTTTCTTCTCTGATGTAAAAATAAACTGTTTTCAGTAAAGAAAACAGACTACGGACAGCTTAGATGGTTTGGCGATTTATCAAGTGTTGGCTGCCAGGGAATGGGACTCAAGAACGTTTTGTCAGGTGCTTTGAACAATGTGTGTTTGCTTTCATAATGGAACTGGAGTGTAGGTGAGGGCATAAGGTAGGGATCTAGCTGACTCTTTACATAAAAAATATTCTTAAGAAAACATGCTGGTATGCACACAATCATAATTAGTAATTATGGCAATTTCTGAAGGAGAAGAAGATCAAATTTATCTGAAAGGAGTGCAGTTCCTCCCACCTCTCTGCAGAAAGACATAAGCTACTAAGGAAGCTTAAGAGAGAAGTACAAGCAGCAGATTTTGTTCAGCACCCAAAATTCCAGCTTTGGCATGAAGAATTTTAGACCTTGGTCCATTGCTAATAAAATCAATTCACCTTCTGTCCTGACCTTCTCTGTGAACTGTGTCAAATTTTTACCACAGAGGAATCTGACATAATATAAAAAGTTTCTGCTACTATAACATTAGGAGCTCTTGTACCAGAGTCATCAAATTTAGTTTAGCAAAATGCAATGCAAATTTGTAATATGGAGGTGATTGAGGACCCTGTAAATTTGCTATTCAAGTTATTGCAAAACATACAGTTATTTTCTGAAAATGCAAGTTCTCCTACTGAAAGTTGACTTGTGATGGTATGTTCAGCTCTGGGAAGGTTTGTGCTGGGTCCTCAAGTATAAAATTAACAGGATTACACAATGTACTCTTTTTCAATCTACACAGATAATTATTGCTGTTCTTGCTGCTATTTCTCCCCTGTAATTCATATCCCACCTTATGTGAAGCTTTTATCTTACAAATAGTTATTTGTGGTTAAACTCTATATAAAGTGGCTCTCTTTTATGCTGTAGAGAAGAAATTGAGCACAGACAAGTGTTTGAGTCTTTTCTTGATGTAGCATTTAAAGATTTTGCTCTCTTCCCTGCATACTTGCTGTTATGCCAGGAGAAGGTCTGCTGTGAGGGGCATACTCTCCCTCCATTCCTGTGCCATTCAGTTGATGGTCCTTTATGGAGTGTGTTCTGCAGTGCCAAGAAACAGCTCTTTTTCTACAAAATACTCCAAGTTTGCCTGTTTGCGAGAGCCTGGGATATACAGGGGGGGTTTTTGATGGGAAACTTGTTTGTGTTTGGGAGACGGTAGTGTAGATTGTGTTGCAGCATATATGTTGCCTAGAAAAACATCTTCCTGTTAAACAAAACCATTTATTTCTCTAGAGGGTATCTTCAGAGGAATTTTAAATGCCAAAATGTTGTAATAAGGACAGATAGCATTATACAAGAAAACTATTTTTTGGGTCCATTTTTCATTTCAGTTTTCAAGTGGACAGTAAAACTTTTGAAAAACAAAAGGTAGATCTCAGGTGTCAAAAAATATTAAATACTGTTCAGTAAAAGTCTGCTTCTGCTTCTTTTTACTTTTTTAGTTCAGTGTGGATATTGATCAAGCATTTTGTTCCTCTAGTCCTTAATTGAGGCCTCTTAAACGTATTAATAGAACAAATGTTCCTTTTACTTGAAAGTAAATTACAGACAAGGTTCATATTTTTATTTAAATTGCCATTTATGATTTTTCTTTTGCAAGTTTTAAGCTTGGGTCATTACGACACAGAATGCAAATACTGTATTATCCTTATTAAAGTGGAGGAGAAATGAAATATTTTTGACATTTTTCAGAATAGCTGCAGTTTTGCTGTCTGAAAGATCAAAGGTAGACAGAAGCTGCAGTGCCATAAGATGAGTAGGAAGAAGTAAAATTGGAGAGATTTTAGGTTGTGGGGTTATAATGATTTATAGGAACTGACACCTGATAAGCTGTTTTGGGAGTAGATACCTGTTTTTCCAGTCCCAAACACAACATTTGTTGCTAATTGTGAAATGACTTAGCATTATCTCTCAGTATAGATTATTATATATCAAAATCTGGCACCCTAGATTTATGCCAGCTTAGGTACAACTTGTGCTTGCCAAGTTTTTGAGACAAAGGAATTCCTCCGTAATCTTAACAGAGGTTTCAACATTCACTAGACTAAATGTCCTGTGCTATAAGAAGATGAGGTTTTCTTTTTATTTTTATTAATTTTCTCTGTGCTGAACTCAAAAAAGGAACCAGCTAACTGATTTGCTATCTTAATAACTAGTATATTAACATTTACTTACAGCTGTGATTTACTGTTGGTTATTTTGTTAGATTACTGGTTTCTGTCTCAAGAAAATATTTATTACCATGTGTTTGTTCATTCACATTGGACAGTCCTCTCCCTTTCTTTCTCACACACTACAGCATCAGTATTCAGAGTCTGACACTGCAAGGCTGGAAATTTAGAGTTGAAGGTGTATTCAATGAACATGCTCTTTCCATGGGTGTTCCTGCATGATGAGTGTGCTCTGCCAGGCTTTACCTTGGTGGAAGTGTTGGCATCCCCAGACGAGCAGCGAGTGGTATCAGTGGCAGATGCCTCCGTATGGTGCTGCCGATAAAGCTCGTACCTGGACGCTGTGAGATATTGCCTTGTGCTGTGTAATCTGTCACTGAAACAGACTGGCCTGGAGTATTATTCTGTTTTCAGTCTGCAGTCCAGCACCTGCACACCCAAGCACTTTCTTTAAAAATACAGATACTGTAGAAAGACCTCAGTTATTCTTCACATAACTAGAAAAAAAGGCAAGAGATCTGAGAGCTGGGGAGGGAACAGACCAAGAGAGATTTCTAATATAAGAAATGTGAGTGATTAAATAAGGAGAGCTACAGGAGGAAAGGAGGAGGAAAGGGGTCTCTGACATAAACTTCACTTGCCTGAAAATAAGTAGCAGCAAAAAAAGGACAAGAAATAAACTACAGGTTCAGTAAAATGTGATAGGTTTGGGTACCATGAATAAGATATTAATTCCTATTTAGGGTTCACATATTCCTTATGTGAAAGGGAATAAACACTTCAGGTTGCAGATACGAGAAAGATATCAACTTTATAGCATGTAGCAAGATTTTCTTCTGTAGGTCTCCACGTACTTTGCAGAGGAGGGATAGACCAACATTTTTCATCCCTACACATCTATTTTTTGTAAATAGTCATGGTAGCATATCAGTAACTCGCAAAAAATGTAACGAAAGGAGCTGCAGTGTGCATGTTGGACCCCAGAGCAGTATTCTATCTTCTTCCAGTCTGCACAGATCTACATGTAGAAATACGAACTAGGTACGACAGCATCAGATAACCAGGCACTGGAGGGTTTTACTATTTACCTTTCATGTGGCCAAAACTGTGCCCTAATGCAGGAAAAGAAGAATGAGAATATGGACACTAGTATGAGTGAAGAAATGGCATGTGGAGATCTGCCTGTAGGTTGTAAAAGCACTGATTGTATCTTGCTTTGAGTTTGCTGTATCAGTAGGACCTTAGCTGTTGTGGTGACTGAACCAACCACAGTAATGCCCAGGGGGCCACATAGCCCAGGTAAAGAGGTTTGGTGGGCTGGCTCCAAAGGTTAAATGCCCCTCTGCAAGAACGGCTTCTCTCATTGAATTCCTGTGACCTGACGTAGGCTCGGTCTGTCTGATTGACAGTTGACAGACACCCCTTGTATCTCCTAAGAAAAGGTAGCCAAACCTGCCCCACCCTTCCCTTTTTCCTATAGGTCATTGCTATGTCATCCCCCCCGCCTTCCCTGTACCCCCTTTAAATGCACCCTGGCTGGAAGTTCCCACCCTCTTCAGGCCCCGGACCCCTTCGAGGGAGTTTCTACAATAAACCCTTGGAATACCAACGAAAGGGCCGCCTCGCTCATTAATTTCTGGCTACACTTGGGCAATCCTTAAGCCCCGGGTGCGCGTGGCTCCGTGCCTTCCACCGCACGGGCGAGGAAGCTGGCTAGCGAGGCACACAAGTGCCACAGAGTGTCCTCCTCTCGCGTTGGGCACGTCTGGACCAGCTGCAGCTCTCCTGGCCCAGCCAACCTGCCAGTGGAGTAATAATCTTAGCCTGGATACTAAAATTATTGTGTTTTTGTATCCTAATATGGAATTTGAAGATGGAACTGCTCACAGTTAAAATACACCTATACTCTCAAGCCCACTGAGGCTTTCATCATCTAATTGTTCACTGTGTGTGAAAAATTCAGGCATGTCCCCAAGGGCTTCTCTGACCTCACAGGGACCCATGAGAATCCTGCTGGCAGGAGGAAGGCAGAAGGCCCTGCATGTTGAAGTACTCCTTTTATGAGCTTGCTGATGAGCTCAGGGAGACGTGCACTTCTGGGATACAGGGCAGAGAGGAGCAGGATGGATGAACTGAGAGCTCTTTTAAGATGAATATTGCCATGGAAACCACTGCCATTCCTCTGTGTTTGGAGAAGTATGTTGGACACTTAACTCTTGTGAAGTCAAGCAGGTATATCAAATTTGTGATGCAGAAGTGCCTCAGAGGTTCCTGGGCTGTGCCTGCAGGAAGTCAGCGCTGCTTAAATAAGGCTGATCGACCTCCGCAGTTGGGTGGGCTAATTAATGTCTGCCTCAGCTCTTCATGGTTTGTTGTGAGAAGGAACAAGAGTGGTGCCGTGTCAGGCCTGCTGTGATCCCTGCTGAGGAAGAAAGTCTGCCCAAGCTGTTTGGGACAGGAAATCTCTATCTTGTTCTCAGCTCTAGATTTGAGTTCCCTTTCGTGCCTTCATCTATCCAGATGTAAAATAGTGTGGATATTTTGGGGGTTTTTTTGCACAAGTAAAAAAGATTTTGTCAACAGCACCTATGATAAACGATCCTCCATAAATCTCTCTACATTAATGAAAGAATGGGCACAACACTTGAAGTTGTTAAATATGCTGAAGAAGAGGCATTGTGGACCTCTTTCTCTGTCCCTGCAGTCAGTGAGGGTTTTGCATGAAAGGATTTCCACTCATAATCCACTTGCTAGCTTATTTCCCAAAGAAATCTTTACATTCTCACTCATTCTACACAATTTTTTGTTTGTTTATTTGTTTTGTTTTGTTTTTTATCCTTCAACTCTGGGACATAGGACAGAAGGTGTGTTTGTGTAAGAAGATACTGGAAGACTCTGGGTGGATTGCCAGTCATAGAAATCCCTTTTCTGGCCTTGCAACAGAGCAAGTCAGTGTGGCAGAGAGCTGGGCAGAGAGAACCTGTCCTCAGAAGGACATGGAAGAGACACATTATTGCTCTTTGG
Source organism: Callaeas wilsoni (assembly GCA_013398955.1). NCBI lineage: Eukaryota > Metazoa > Chordata > Aves > Passeriformes > Callaeidae > Callaeas > Callaeas wilsoni. The sequence goes on along the minus strand of VWPU01001898.1, from coordinate 84,061 downwards.
TCAGATTTTCGGCTGTTGTTTTGTTAATTTTGTAGGTGCTAGAAGGTGATTTGAATTTATAAACTGATATCTTTTGGGTTCAGGCATGTAAATGTACCTGAAAAAATCTCAGTTATTCTGGGGTTTGTTGGTTTTACCTACACAGTATTATATAGCATCTTTTTATTTTGTTGTCCTGAATCTGTCTGTGGATCTTTGTAAATAATTGATCATTTTTTCTTGTTGAGATTTAAGCCTGTTCTTCTTATGTTAAAGAAAATGTCAGAGAGATCAAATAGATGTTCCTGTTTACAAAGCTGGAATAGTACTTCTAGTTTTCTACTGTTGTGTCACATACATTCTTGATGCAGCTTGAAAAAAATTAGACTGAAAATATGATTAAATATTGTGACTATACTTTCCGTATGTACTGAGCTTTGTGTTCCCTGTTTTAAAGACTTTTATTATATAGAGAAAATGAAAGCTGAGATTCTGAGTGAAGAGTTGGACTCCACAAGCTGGAGTTCCAGGAGAAATTTTTCTTCTTGGTACCAGATCTACAAATCTTCAAAATTCTTACAGAGAATCACTCCTTTTGGCATGTATTTCTTGGTCTCTGCTCCCTGTGTTTATGAAATGAAGATATCATGCTTGCTTTCATCACATTAGAGACAGTTAGCCTCTTGGCAGAATAAGGAAAGGTTGTTTATAATTACCGTTTTCTTCATGCTAATGCTGCTTACATATATTGCTAATGATCTAGCAATTATTTTGAACCATCCTTTTAGTTTCCTTTGACCTTGTGTGCTTCCTTATTGCCTGTTGCCGTTAGCTTTTTGCATTTGAAGATATAGGGAAAATAAGAGACCAGGATCCATTGATTTTTAAAGACTTGCACAGCTCTGGGAACAAAGCTGAGGAGTTTCGTGACTGACATTTACAATAAGCCCCGATATAAACATCTTGAATTCTTCCAGCTGAGAGTAGGTGTAAATTAAGGAGGTGTGACTACTGTGAGATAATTTAGTCTGTTGGCACCTTTCTGTGATCTACATGAAATCTTCTAGTTGGATTAATGTTAGAAAGTGGGGCTGTGTAGGTAAACTTGGAGACTCCATGTGCAGAAGTTTAGGACCTAATGTATTCCTTTAGTAGGAATTGTATTATTTATGGGCTGCCCTTGGGAAGACTCTGGAAGAGAGTAGTAATTGCTCACTGTTACTGTATAATACAGAATGGTTAACTTCCCTTATGCACTGCAGAATATTTTGTAGAATATTTTTCAGAAAGCCAGTATTTTAGATGGAGTCATGGTAGTGAGGGTACAAAACCATAATAAGGATGTGTGATTTAATTGTTTTGGATTACGATGGGGTTCTGTTGGGAACTGCAGTCACTGCTGCATGAAACAAAGGTGGATAATTGCTGTGGAAAAGCATAAATCTTGCAAGATTGGATATTTAACACCAAGAGTTTCTTTGTCTGGGGACGGATATGGTTACTACGTAAAAGTGACTCTGCCGAAGAGAATAAACCACCCAATGTGCTGCCTTTGTGAAGTGCAGAGATAATTTTAAGCACAAAACTACTTTTTATCAGGGTGGAGAATGCTGAGAGCTGTGGACGATGGCAGAGAGGGTTTTATTGTGTTTCAGCTTAATGATGCAGTGCAGGAAAGTCAGTGTTGAATCAGAGCTGCTCTGTAATCATTTATCACGGTCAGGAGAAGGGTGTTGTCTACAGAGGGAACATGCTGTGCCTGAGATCCAGGGACGATGTTGCTGTCCAATATATGCGTGTTCTTCCAGGATAATGTTGCGAAAGAAACAGGAACAAGGGATAAACAATTTGCCGTCCTTGGACTTGGGCTCTTGCTGAAAAGGATTTGAATGAGACCTTTCCATTGCACAAATATCTATCTTCCAAGTACAACTTATTTACTTTAGCACATTGGCAAATACATGTATGGAAAATTCCAAAGAATTCCAGTATGAAGGAAGCACCTCAGTGCTCAATAAACTTCCATTTAAAAAAAAGAATTGAAAATCTAGACAAAACACTTAGGCTCTGGCATTGTGCCTGTCCTACCACAGGTCCTTGGTGATATTTGTCATCACTAAGAAAAAAAGGTATGCAAGTGATTAAGTTCACGTGCAACAGCAATACTAAGAAAACTACACTACACTGGGATAAATTTTACATGGAGGAAAAACAGATGGCCAAAAAATAGTGTACTTTTAGAAGTGACAAAGAGAGATACTGAAGCTGTGACTCTGAAGTCTTTGGAGAAGGGGTCTAGAGAAGAGAAACCATGCTGGCTGTAGCAATACATTTTTCTGTGACCTTGAGTGAGTCTCAGTGAGCACAAAAAATGTTAATAAACTGGGGTTCTTTCACTTTGCTCATATTCATTCACTCCTTCTTGGTAGAGAGGGACTGGCTGAAACTAAGGGGAGGTAACTCATTTTAGAATGTCCACCTCCTCAAATTGTCTTAAACAAAGACAGCAGCCTTCATTGCACATTGCTTGGAACACAGTTTGCAGCTGAAGTGTTCTTGGTGTGCTGAAATACTCATGTGTGTTTTGGGGTTTGGAGAGCAAGTGAGGCCATGTTGAGATTTGGGTTAATTAAAAAAAAATTGCTCCTATTCTGAACAAATGCGTCTGAAGATATTTACCTGCTCATTGCTTCATGAACTGTAGCACTTTTGGTGTCTACATAGGCTTTAGCAGTTACTGAGCTCTTACTAGTACTCGCACACTGGTCTCAATAACCAGCTTTTAAGAATTTTGTGTATAATTTCAATCTACAAGAAGCAGTTTGAGGACTTATTTTCTTTGCCTCACTCTTTTAGGCCGTATCTATGTATACTAGTAATTCAGTGCACCAGCAGTGAACCAAACTAGATGAAAAAACTTGCTGATGAGGCCTTTACATCTCCATTGAGTGCTGCCTGTCAGGTTTCTGTGGGACTACATTTAGCCTTGCCTTCTGAACTGAGTGCTGGCATCAAATGGGCTTGGAAGCTGCTCAGAGGTTCAGTTACTGATTGACTCTTCTGTGCCATTGAAGCTTGGGTATGCAGTCACTGAGTACTTCCAGAGGTGATGCTGTCATTGCCTTCATGCCCTGTAGGTACAAACAAGCTGCAACAAAGTGTAGTGTTTTTTTCCCAGCCTCTATATGTTTTTAACCAGATTTCTCAAGTTCCTTTCTTTGATAGTTAAGCTAATCCTTGTGTGTATGAGGAAATGGAAAGATCATAACCTGCTTTGATGGATTCATGTACTGTACGCCTTACCAGTTGCACAGTGACTTTAGAAAATCTTTATAATGTACAATAACCACTTACTGAAAAAATTAGTACTTTTTAAAAAAACAATTAAATACAGTTCTGTCATCAGTGGTATTCATCATTCATTGGCATTCACTAGCTGCCCCAGTTGGTTTGCATTGCAAATTAATTTAAGTTTTAATGGATGGCTATAAATGTGTATGAGCTATGTTATTCATATGTAAATACTCTTTTGATTAAATCCATCTTCACTTGCCAATGCCCTAAAATGCTTTGATGTTTAGTATTCTTCAAGCTTGTGGGCCAGGATTTTAGCCATGCTGCATTTTCCAGTGGTTTATGTATGCACCAACAAAGTCTTTCATTTCTCCTCAACAAAAGGGACTATAGCAACACTTCCTGTATCAAACTGGGGATACTGGTTTCCTATATATTAGATTTTATTGTATGCTTAATTGAAAATGCTGTTTTGCTGGATTTCTTTTAATTGGAACGTGGAACATTTCAAAACTGCTTTTTTTTTCTAGGTTAAAATTGAGATGATGATGATAACTTTTGAATTCTGGCAAGAGAGCTTCTCCACATTCTTATGCGCTGTTCCCAAGCCACTTATTAGTGGGCCATTGATTTATAGCCAGAAGGTAACCTCCTATGAAAAGAAAACTGTGAGATATTTATTTAAAAATACCATGCTAATTTTATTTCTATAGCTGGTGATTATAAGGATAAACTTTCATGTTTAAGCAGTACAGTTGACCTGAAGGCTAACTGCCATCAGCTTACAGAAGTCTTTAATTTTCTACTGCTTTTGGGACCCAGTCTCTAAGAGCTGACTTGAAGACTGCAAATCCTCATGAATAGGTTTCCTTACACAGTGATATTGCGGTGTGCTGTGCCACAGTTCAGCTGCTGGTCATCATACTGGTGATTCCAGGACTGGACAAATCAATTGTTACAGTCAATGTCTGTTGGATTTTGCCCAGTAGCTTAATCAAGGAGGCTAGTTCACCTTGGATCCTACTGACAATGTGCCAGAGAGAAAAGTGTCTCATTTCTAAGCAAAAGGATGTGTGTGCTTTTGGGCAATAGACCATCAGAAGGCATAAAGACTAAGAACACAATTTTTCTTATCTCAGAAGAAACTCATCATGATTTACATTCTCGTAACTGAGAAAAAAAAATGAGGCTCTGAATATCTTAGAAAACATTATCCAATTGGAGAAAAGGTCAAGTTCGCACATTTACTGTCTATAATAGTATTTCTCTTCCTCAGTTACTGTTGGTCAGACTTGTGTATGTGAAATGCAAATGCACATGTGGGAGAGTGAGAGAGAATGTTATATCATAGAACAAATTTGAGCAGGAATATAAGTGAATATATTCAGAGAAAACTTGTCCATTAGTCATTCACCCTTATTGCTTTTTCAGCTGCTTTTCATCTCTTCACTTGCATCTTCTAAATGTATTTTCTTTATGTACGTAATTGTAAAAAGGCTAATGTAGGCTGTTGATAATGCCGTGTTCAAAAATACAACACTTAATTAAAGTAATAAATGTGTATCTGTCTGAGAAATGGACATAACTATCATTGTAATGGTAATGAATCCATTGTTATTAAGAGGTACTTAACAAAACTGTGGTGGTTTGCCTAGTGAAGGCACAAGCTGCACACTTTAGCTCCAAAAATTACTCTGCTTGGTTCTCTATAAAAAGGATTTTTATCTTCCTTTAGACCTTTCCATTTCTGGCTCTTCTTGGGGAATGAAATTAAGAAACTGGGTGTACAGTCCTAGATAAACCAATTAATACTGTTTTTACATTATACAATATGTTTCATGTTGTTAGAACATGAAACATTGTATAATGTAAGAACAACTGGAGTAGACTTGTAAAGAACTTGAATTTTTCAGTCTAAGAGACTCAGAGTGCTAATTTTTGTGTTGGTGTAATTTAAGAGCTGTCACAGACTCCTGGTAGAAAGGGTGCAAAGCTATCAGTACCCCCTCTACTGCTAGCACTTCCCAATTTCTACCATTGCAGCCATATGATGGAAAGAACTCCTCTCCTGCCACACGCCCCACCTCTCTGTATTACCTCCCCGACTATCCCAAGACTGTGTAAGATAAACCCCATATGTATGTGAGTGTCTAATCTGAACAGAAAGAAAGCCTTGCATGTAATTAGAAATAGCTATGTACAAGTCTAAAGAGAAAATTTTTATTTAAGCTGATGTATGACTTTTGCTGGAAAGCAACTCGCCTTTTGGCTATTGATCGAGGTATGTATCTGACACAGTAACATCAGATGGACCCTTCTTTCTAGGCAGTTTTCAGTTATGGTCCATTAAAGGAGCTTCTTGCTTTATTATTTAAAATCTTAGGTCAGTGCAATGTGGGACTAAATGAAGTACTCAGCTGAATTCCTCTTGGATATGTGCTGCTCAGTGCAATGCTGTGTTTCTTTAGAAATCCCCTTAGAATAACTTTAGTCTGGGTATATTTGCATGACAGTAATGACATCTTAAGTACAAAAACCAGTCTGCTACCTGCCAACTACACTGTCACAGCTGTACCATTCCCTGAAGTCTTATGATCTGTAGTTTCGCTCTAGTGTTGGTGAGGGCTGTTGAGGTGAGTTATTAGCATCTGGAGTCCTTCCCCCTAGGTTTCATGCTTACCCTAAGTTATACTTATTACCCCAGGATATACTTGGTTTCTTTTTTATCTCTCTGCAATACAGTTGTCCACCTTTGCTTTTTCTTCTGTATTTTGCAGCTCCAGATTACATTCAAATCTGCTATATATGGCCATCTTCCTTATGTTGGATAATATTTCTTTTCTTAGTTACTTATAAGCAAAGATTTTTCCACACCCATTCTGTTTTTCTTTGACCACTGGTGAGTTGTTCATAGCTGTGGATTTCCTAGAGCCAAGCCTGTGCCCCATCTTTTATACCATACTTAGTTTTCTGTACTGCATCCCATAACTGCTTCCCCAGGCCTCTGTCGTATCAGGCTGTGTTTCTCTGTACTGTATTTTATTAGTCGTGGAACCATGGTGGTACCATGCAAAGATACACAGATGTAAAATGAATTAGCCATAGACACCTAGTCAATTAGGAAAAAAACTCTTGTTCCAGGAAACTAAATTAAGCTAAAATCATGTTGCAGACAGGTCAAGGTAAGTCCAGAAAGTGGCAGGCTGGTAATCTCAGTCCTACAAACTCAGTACAACACTTACGGGCTGTTACTAGCAATGGCAGTAGCATATCAGAGGGCTAGTTGGTTACTGCATTGTGAAGATGTCCTGTGAGAAATGAGTATGCTAAATTAAGACAATTGTTCAAAAGCTATATTCAGTAACAATTGTTCTTAAAAGTGACAACAGCTATGGGAGGATAACTTTTAGTATTTCCACAGTGATTCTATAACTTAATAGTTTTAAATCTGTATAACATCAATTTCCAGCAGTGTGGTGTCACTGTTGATGATTATTCATCTGATCCCCATGGGTTCCTTAAAAGGTTGTATGCTCCTATGAAAAATAATTCATCAAAGAAGTCAAAAAAGTTTATTTCACACACTTGGCAATTTCTTACCCAGTCTGCAGAGTCTGAGGAATTGCAGGCAGCTAACAATCAAAGGCAGTATGTGTAGGTGCTGTAGTGTGTGGCTCAGTCTGTGGTTCAGGAATTCTATGCTCTCATACCAGCTTTCATTTGCTGCCAGGTTTCTCCTGAAAGGATACTTGAAGTGAAAAATAGAAAACAATATTTTAGTTATTCTCATGCCTGGCCCTCTGAAATAACAGAGAGCCAGGAGTGTTAATTTAAAAGTGTAATGCTATGCAGACATAGAAAGTGATGCAATCTTCCCTTATGGAAGCAATGTTCAAAGTCTTTAAAAGACATGAAAAAAAGGCAAAAAATCCCTTAGTGGAACATTACTGTCAACCTTAAGACAGGGTCCTTTCAGTTTCTTCTTCTCCCATTATTCTTGTGCTTTGTGTGAAAGTGAAGAAACTTTATAAAGAATTGTTTTCAAAAGCAGGCTAGAAAAGGTTCACTTCTCTTTTGTCCATAGCAGGTTGTGTTTTTTCCTAGGACTGCTTCTCTTTCTGGTGCCTGATGCTGCATGCTGTTGAAAAGAACACTCCAAAACCAAGCTTTTGTCTATAAATGTCCAAAGTAAATATTTCAGCTGTTTATAGGTGTCTCCTAACAGACAGCCATGTCTTTATCTACTCTTTTTGACTCTATTTAAGCTATGTGAGAACAGTGCCTAAGAAAATACTTGATGCCCATGTAATGTTAGCTGACTTGATGAAAGATATGAAGAATAGAGCTCACCTGGATTTTGGGGCCTGATAGAAGGAAAACTCTCTGAAGAAGTTGCTTTCTTTCTTTTGAGTTAATTTTAAAGCTGAACGTATATGACAATAAAATCTGCCTGTATCCTGGTTACCTGTTCATGCAGCACTATTCTGAGCAAGAACAGGTGTGTTGAAATGCTCACTTCACTGACCTAAGATGTGAAAATGACCATTAGGATATCCTGCCAAAGGAGAGGAGATTCTTCATCTCATACACATTGCATTTGGAGCCTGAAAGTGCCACTCTGTGATCATGGGAGAGCTCTGAAGTGGCAAAGACCTAAACCTGCTTTCTGCAGTCAGTTCTGCAGTAACCATGTGCCAGGGGAAAAAGTGAGAGTACCGTTCTGTCATCGTGCCACAACAAGCTAAACTTGTGGGAATTCTCCCAGACGATCCCATGTGGCAAGGCCAAGCCTTTTTTTGGAATGCTATGTAGGTCTTTACCTATAGGTCTCTTGCTACAGTTTCCAAAGCCAATTTCATGCCTGACATGTGTTCCTTTGGTACTGATTAGTATCTCAAAATGGCACTTTGAATTTTTCTCTTACAGGCTTGGGTGATCAGGAAAATGACAATGTCTGAAATATGAATAATTAGGAAGCTCTCTTTTTTTAAAAAAAATTTTGGTTTACTGCAACCAAAGCCTAAACCTATGCATTTATTCTTCCTCTACTTATTCCCCTCCTACTCCATATAGGTAAAAACATCCTGGTATTAATTCCCATTAGAGGAATGGAACAGGTGAGTATCTCATACACCGGAATGAATAGTTTTATGTAATGTTTTTCCAACTCAGTACATCCAGTGACAGATAATTTTGTTTAGAAATAGAAATGACTGGGACTCTAATATTTCAAAGTATTTCACAGCACTTTTAGAATATTGTGAAGGGGGAAAATGTTAGAACCTGCCATTTTAGTGGAAGAAATGTTCAGAATTGAACTTCAAAATTATCCAAGTGCATTGAAGGAATGTTATTCATACCTAATGACCTTAAGAGGGCGCTTATTCACCACTGCTTTTGTTTTTAACGTCTTGTGTTATGTGATTTTGAAATAATCTTCCACTGTAGTAGATCAACATCTGACTGCAACATATTTGGGCTAGTTATGGTTACTGATGTTAATAGATACAAGTATACAGCCATATTGCATTAGTTAGGCTTAGTTTATGTAATAGTTGTGTCAGTTTACAAGAGTGCCACTTCCACCCAGAGCAGCAGGTACAAAGCTGTTCCCCACCTCTTAAAAGAAACAGCTTTTCATTACACAGAAGGATTCTCATTTGATTTGAGGTTTTCTTTGGCTCTGCCTTTTATGTGACAGTCATCAGCTGTAATAAACTTTGATGTTTCATCCTCCGAAGTTGTTCTCTGCGTAAACTACTGCCTAAGTAGGGGTACAGGAGAAGACTCTGAAGGATAAAGAACAGCTCTAGTAACAAAATTGGACTATCAAGGGTCTATTTTCTTCCTAAGATAAGTGCTGAGAAACTATGTTCTATTTTCTTGGAAAGGTTCTTTCCAGGTAGAAGTTCTGCTTGTTTGCAATCATTGTGGCAGCTGGACAAATGTGGCACTCAATGCTTTTTCTCAAATAAAATAGGATTTTTCCAAAGATCTCAATTAGTCCAGACCTAGATCTTGTTATTACAGTCTGTTCCTTTTCACACAGAACACTGGAGAATGAAAATGGTACAAACTTGGCATCTCCATAATTGGATTATGTCACATGCCACTAGCAGCGACTTCAATGTAAATATATATGCAAGTTTTGTAACACATACGTGATCACAAAGTTTACTTATGCATTATCTGTTTGGAAGTAAAGGAGAGCTGATTTCCACTCCCTCTTGCCCTATTATCCTTTTAGATTTGGCATTTTTATGTGGACTTGAAAAATTGCTTAACTGGAGGCAGCTGAACTGCAGAATTTGTGTGGAAGAGCTCAATTCTGGTGACAGAGTTCTGCTTAATTTTTAAAGTCTTCATTTTCCATATATGGTTGATGTCTTTCATGTGAGTCTGAAGGAGTAAGAACATGTCTCAGTGGCTTGTACATGAACATGAAGATTGCGTATAGGCCACAGACAGAATAACCACATAAGCACTTCACAGGCTGTATTCTGTAGCAACATGGGATCTTATGGTTGTAGACATCAAAGCTTCATATTGTGGATTTATAAAGGCATCACTCATTTATCATTTCAAAACATGCTGAATGTGTGTATTCTCATAAAGCTTTGTGATCATACAAGTTGTACAAGTACAGGCAGCTACTTCAAGTTACTTTTAGGCAGTGATGAAAGCTGATCTTTCTCATGCTCTTTTATAAGTGAAATTAAGTCTGTATATTTGTTTCACTCTCACACATGTCTGTGTGGCATCCTTCAGCTGAAACCAGCTAATTTACTCTAGTGCTGTATAGGTGGGATCTGGCTATTTAACAGCTTTCTATACCTCGTTAGCCTTTGTTTAATATTCATCCACACAGAGACCAGTGATATTAAGAAGTGCATATCTCTAGGACATAATTTAATTTTTATATGACTAGACAGGGCATAGCTTCTAGTACTGAAATAGTTATTTTTTTTTGAGATTATGAAACATTGCTTTGTACCTCTATCACCATATAAAACTGAATCTCACAAAATAAGCCCTACCTATTGTGCCTGAGGTTAATGGGAAAAGACATTTAATTAGTTTGCCATAGATCTAGGGGACTGCTGCACCTTTTTTCTGACCTTGACCAGGTTATTGAATAGTTTGGTAACAAAACTGTGAAAGGAACTGTTTTCCTTCCTTCCTTCCTTCCTTCCTTCCTTC